>SKCR01046191.1:0-97713 GCA_019454045.1 Zanthoxylum bungeanum | reverse complement strand
ATAATCAACTAGGAAATGGATTCTGTATTAAGAAATAGTCTAATTTATTAAATGTTAGACATTAAACTAAGTTGGAGTTATGAGATTAAAGAGTTAATTTGATGATGAAGTGTTGGTTTAGCATGCTTGAATATTGAAGTTTAAAGAATCGTTTGTGTAAAGTTGTAGTGTGTGGGTGTTGGAGATGCATTTGGGTAATCTAGATATTGGGGAGTAAATATTTGGGCCTGAAAACAGGCAAGCGTCATGATGCCAATAGGCTAACGTCCGACGCGTAATAAAGTGATGGCCCTTGTTCCAGTTCTGCTCGTGTGAGTGTCGCGACGCTCAACACTTGACGTCGTGACGTGAACAAGGGATGCCCTCTGCCTCGGTTATGTTTTCGTGGATGTCGCGACGTGTAACATCCAGCATCATGACTTAGAACAAAAATTTACTCTCTGTTTCAATCATGCCCAGTGGGCATCGCGATGCGTAATATCTATCATCATGACGCGAGTCCCTTTAAGGACTGAAGAAGAAGGTTATCAATAGGATACATTGTGAAATGCATACAACGAGTCTTTAAGTGCTAGCATGAGTCTAAAACTCTATTAAATATAGAGTTGGAAGAGAGATAACGAGTATAGCCTATATGTTTCCTTCACAGTGCACTATGTGGATAATCTTTGGGATGACTTAAAACAGGTTTATTGAAGTATAACATAATAATGGCCAAAGAAATTGAGTATACGATATTGTTGAGACTAGGACAACACCTGAAAGAATAAGACTATGAGAATGACTGAAAGTGGGATACCCTAGAGTACAGCTAGACAAAGAAAATGAGTCAGCGTGGAAACTAGTTAACCAAAGTTGTTTTAACAACGAATTTTGTGTTGGAGTTTCTAAAGTCCCGAGGATCGATTCAAGTATAAAACACATGTGCGAATACAATCAAAGAAGTTGCGGAATACTCACAATGATCGGTTGAGGCGATGCGGTGAAGGAAAAAAACTTTTCTCCCTTCCACGGTGCTCCAAGGCTCACGGCAGTGGCAGATTTTGCTCCTCCAAATTTGGCCATCTCCAAGTGTGCTCCAAGCTCCAAGCTTCATTTAGTGATTACAAGCTCACAAGTGGGTTTTCCTATCACCTTAGGATGTCTCCTATGTGTGCTAGCACTCTTGATTTTGCAACAAAATCACTCATTTCTTCCTCTCCATTCTCGGCATTTGGGCAGAAAACAGAAGAGAGAAAACAACCCTCTTTGGGCGTGAAGATGAAGAGAAGAAAGAGAGAGGAGAGTTGTGTTGATTGTTGCCAAAAGTGTATCTAAAACTCTTTATTCATTTTCCAAAAATCAAATAAATGATTTACCACAAATTTGGCTTTCCAAAAGTCAAACCAACTAAAGCACACAACCACTACATCAATCAATCAATCAATCAAATTGTCACATCATTCAAAATGACATGTGATTTGACTCTTGATGTGACTAATGATTTGAAGCTTGATTTGACTTGCGTGCCGTACTCGAATTCGAAATGCAAATTCTCTCGCAAACAATCCCGGGCTCGGGTTCGCTAATTCCAAATTAACGAATTTTCCGTTGCGAGGTAATTAATTAATTATGCCTAGCAAAATCACTATTCACGTCACTAATAAATTAATTCTAAATTAATTCGTTCGCCTGAATTAAAATCCAATTTTAATTCCGCGTCAAAATCCAATCCGTTTAATATATCGAATATATTAATTTATTGATTAATTCAAATTAATCGTTCTCTCTCTTTAAATGATATTTTATCATAGATAAAATATCTCCGTATTAATCCCAGATTAATTTTCTCTCTCATCTAATTAATCCAAGATTAATAAAGTGCGAGTCATACGTTATCGGTGAATCTTCGGGAAGCGACCCATGAGATCCCCGGATATGTTGGCAGTAAATTCGGTCGTCGGACTATCCGAACACGTACGTACCTAGTACTACGTTTTACCGATTTACAAGACAAGGTTGGCTTCTAGCAAAGCGCCATGCCTACCCAATTCTCCAGAAATATCCTTACAGGAATATGTGATCTATATCAGGCGTAGTATACGTAGTATCGTGAATGTTGATCCAGTATCAGATGTTACATGCTAGGCCTGGGACTGGAATTGTGTCTGCCCCGTACGAAGCACATGTCAGATGTCTGGTAACTAGTCTCTATAATCGGATATACATGACCTAGTCATAATATCCCGATGACTGCAGTATTTAAGAGTATTAGTACCGTATCCTACGTGACATCATCACCACTATGACTGAAGTGATACTTCCATCTTGACATCACACCCAACACACTACGATTCTCAATATACCCAGCAGAGGCGTACACAGAACCTGTTAAAGCCCTAGACGACCAAAACCAAAGCATATTGATTGTCGCAAGTATTAGCGGTGCAAGTCTCAAGTTAAGACCAAATACCATACCCTGATTTCGGACTTCTATAGACACATAGTCATACTACCAATGGAATTCCGAGGGGGTCTATCCAGAGCGAAGCTGTTGCCATACCATCGGTAAAACACAACCTCCTATTACACTTGCATGAGTATCCTATACCCAAATATTGAGAACTATGTTATTGTGCCCTCACAACGCGCACAAGTGTAATACTAGTCTTTTACGCATTTATCGATGTCCAATCTCGATAATACTCTGACTAGGGATATTTAATGATTAATCCTTCGTGGACTGATACTGTCTCATATCATCTCAATCTAGGAACTAATCATAAGGACCTCCTATCATTTATACATCTAGGTGATCTAATCATAAATGATAAGAGTGCAATCTCTTTTGTCACATAGTTAATTTATACAACATCACCATGATATGTACAAATAGTGATGCTATGGGTCATAACTGTCCAACAATCTCCCACTTGGCCTATAGCCAGTCACTCGAGTGTCTACCACCCGAACTATGTACAGTTCGCTCAAACTGCCGAGGAAAGGCTTTCGTCAGCGGATTTGCATGATTATCGTTTGATGCGATTTATACGATCATCACATCGCCACGATGTATGATCCGAACGAATCAGATGAATAGTCGAAGTATATATCTGGATCGTTGATGAGACCATTAATTCTTTAGCCTGCGCTGTAGTCTAGCTTAGTTGCTAGCAGAACTATATCTAATCTAATTAGATTTGTTATTGAACCAGATGGCTTCTATTGCTGTCTCAGTCGCAGCAATAACCCGCATTTGTTGTTTATTCGCTAACAATATCTTGCTTGGAAGATTTCCAGCTCACTGTTCCGTTATTCAAACTGTATAGTATTGTTGTTTTTATTGGTTAGGAAACTTACAACAGTGATCCCAGTCACTTCAAGTTCTCCTTCTCCATAATTTAAGACATCATCCTTAGTTCTCTAAGATACTAACGGATGTTCTTAACATCAATCTAGTGACTATCACATGGATTGGCCCGATTGTGAATCCATATGCTCAAAGCGTATGAGACACCAGGTCACATATATTTTTCAATGTACAAATTCTTGGAGAGTTTTAACAACTTTAAATCTATCCCAATAGATCTTTATTCCTAGAATAAAGGTTGTTTCTCCCAAGAATTCTACGGAGAATTTTCATGAAAGCCAACCTTTCACCGATTGTAATATGGGAATATCATTTCCAAGAAATGACATATCATCATTATTTAGGACAGTCAATTTTAGTGCGCTCTCACTAACCTCCTTATATACAAAGAATCATTTCGTTTTGAATCAAATCATACATCATTATGATTACATCAAAACGATAGTTCCAAGAACCTAATGCTTACTTCAATCCAAACATGGATTGAATAACCTGCAAACCTCGTTTTGCTAATTATGATACGACAAAACCGTCAGGATGTTGTAAACATCCTCCAAAAGGTTTCCTTTTCAGGAAAGCGATTTTCCCGTTCAATTGCCATATTTCATAAATGAAACATGCAGCTTCAGCAAGCATTGTCCAAATGGATTTAACGTGGAAACAGCTAAAAGGTTTCGTCGTAATCGACACAATGTTGATAACGATACCTTTTTGCTATAAGCCCAGCTTAGTATGTTGGTATATTGCCATCCATGTATGTCTTCCTTGAAGACTCATATAATACCAACAGACACAATGTCTTACGGTACAACAACTAGTATCCAAACATAGTTGGTTCACTTAGAATCCATTTAGGACATCATGACATTTTTCCATAATGGGGAGTCGATACCTTGTATCGCTTCCTCAAACGTAGTCAGTTTGTCTTCCTCAATAAGATTGTCATCTTTATGAGGTGAGATCAGAAACCCATACCCTAGGTTGTTTTCTGACTCTCTTCGACCTACGCGGTTCTTGTGTATTCGAAGATTATTGGTACAGTTTCACCCTTGATGAACTTTTTGTGTTCCAATAAGGACTCAGTGCCTTTGAACAGTATCACTCCGATTTTCATCGAGTTTTACTATCCTCCCACTTACCATTGCATATCGGTATTCCTTTTAGGAAAACCACATGGTGAGCAACAATAACATTGTTCTCTAGTGAGTTGTATAAGTACTATACTTTGGTTCCATAGGATAACCTACAATTAGGCACTTATCCGATTTGGGTTCTAGTTTGGTATCATCCAAACGTATACCTAGCATTCCCAAATCTTTAGGAGTGAGAAAAATCCATTTTCTTTCCTGTTCATATCTAATATGAATTCTGTCTAACAAATTTTCATGGAACCTTATTCAAAATAAGTATTGCACTGTTAATGCTTATCCCTTTTGAAGGAAAATGGTAGCTCAGAGTGACTCATGATTAACCTTATCATGTCTAACAAAACTCGGTTTCTCCGTTCGGACACACCGTCAAATTGACGTGTTCCGGGAGGAATCCTCATTGAAAGAATACTATACCCTTTCAAGTATTTGAGAAACTTACTGCTTAAGTATTTCCATCATGGTCTAACCTTGATGGTTTAATACTTTAGCCGATCTGTTTGTCTACTTCGTGTCGAAACTCTAAAAGTTTCTGATTCGTGTTTCAAAAGAAGCACATAACCATAACGCGATGCCATATCCGTAAAGGTCACGAAACATTCATTATCCACTTCTAGCCTGGCTAGACATGGGCCCACTTGCTTCACTATGAACTAGGGCTAACAGATCGGTGGCACTTATACTTTTACCAAGTAAATGTGTTTTAGGCACTTTGCCCAATAAACTAGATTGTGTAGACATTATTTGAATAGTATCAAATCCGTCTAGTATCCACTCTTCAAAAGTGTTGATATACGAGTCTTGTTTAATGTGTCCCAAACAACACTGCCACAAATAAGTCTTATCTGATCAAATCAGTTTGACGCTATCTGTTTGTCATGTTATATGTTTGAGATTTAAATACTGTCATTCACATCTAATGTGTCTAATGTGTTTATCTCAATATCATCTTTATATAATAAAACACTTAAGTATTCTAGAATATAAAGGTATACTCGCAACGAGTTATACTCGATATACAGATAATATTTCTAGTCCAACTAGTTACATTATAACAATTCCTAATTTAAGTACACACCCGAAGGGTAGTCCCTAAATTTAGGTATCTACGGTTAAATAGCGACTTTGTCTCGTTTCAATTCGCAGATTAATCTCATTTGAAGTCAGTATCATGCTCATAGCAGATTCTGCACATCAATGCATATTTATGTACCACTTTTAGTATCTAAAATCCAATTTTAATACTAGTAGCGAATATTTTTATGACAACATCATATTTGAAGTCAGAGCCTTACCCGTCTTCAATTCCTTCATATCTGCCTTGTGCAAACGGCAGTCACGTTTCAGTGACCCCATTTGTCATAGTTTAGGTAGATATCTTGGGATATGTCCTTTATCTTCCTAGAAGATTATAATGATTTTGCCTTTGCCTTTTTCTATATCCTAGAAGCCTTTGGCCTTCTAGAATATCGAATTAAGATGCGCTTTGCGCTTCTTGCCTTATTGCAAACTTTGGCTTTGGCTCCTTGAGCATAGCCATTAACTCTCCAAGAGTTTACTATTGCAATTAATGCTCTAAGATCTAAGTATAGACCTATGAAGATCCTTCAATTTCAACATCATGGTTTAAAGATCTAATCCTTAATTATGGCGACGAAATTAAGGAGTCATTATGGCAAGCATAATGGATTAAGCACTAAAGTTATCATCACATGAATCTTCCAAAAATCATGCTCTACTATTTGCTTAACTCTGGGCTTAGGCCTAAGATGTTACTTTATCAAATAAAGTAACTTTTTAGTTTCCAGGACTATCCTGAATTTTATTCCTAATTTGAAAATTAAAGTCGTTTAACACATTTTCCCTATGATTATGTTTTAAACACCAATCTTTAAATTTATCTTGATTCTAATAGTCCAACTATTTAATCAACGATTTCAGGTACTATTAATATAAAGATTACTATAGTCCAACTATATAATCAACTATAATTCAGTTTATTAAATTCAATTATATTGATTACTATAATCCAATAATAAAATCAATTATAAATTGAAATAGTTTGAATACAGTCCAACTGTTTAATTAAAACAACATTAAATATTAGTCCAACTAATACTTTAATTTATTTGACGAATGATATTTGATTGAGCGTGTATGGCAAGTAATTAATCAAATATTGCAAATTTAATTCTTGCCTCCCACTATTTTTCAGCAAGCCTCTAACCTTCTGTTGAGTACTCGGGAAACCGTATTTCCTAGTGGGCTAGGATCCCGTTAAATAACACACAATCTTGACTTTGGCCAACAAATTGTATGATACTTAACTAGGTAGATCTTTAATATCAATTGGATCCAATCCAATTCCTAGATCCAGTAGGTGGACATCCAAGTCCGAAACATATATCTTATATATGTCAATATATCCAATATATTCCTTAACCTTTTCCTCTGAATCAATTAAGCCTTGGCTTTGGCACAACAAACTTAATGATCCCAATTAAGCGGAACCCATTGACCATGGAAAGCTTCGTATCAATGTCGATGGACAAGAAGTGATCTTGACTTTGGCAACAAATCACAACTTGGACAAAAAACCATATAGAACAAAACTCTCGTGATTCAAACACATCCTCGACGGACAAAGGCCTTGACTTTGGCCAACAAGCCAATGCCAGTCTTGGATCTTGAGTAAGAATCACTCAATGGAAGGAAAAACACTTAATATTTTTTTGAGTGTTTTTCGCGTGCAAATTGGAAACCAATTATTATCTTTGTTAAGGTCTCATCATCATATACACCCTTAAACATGCATTCTAAATACATAATAAAACGCGTATAAATAAAATAATAATGATATGCGGATGTATACTTAACACATTGATCCTAGATCAAATCTCTCAATTTCCTCTCTCCCGCTAGCACAAGTATTTACTTTTACCGTTACACTACACTTCTAAAGAAACCTCATTAACATTGAGGGGAATATGTGAGAAGAGAAATACAGAGTAAGGAGGTAATAGGCTGGACACGCATGTCCAATTAATAAATTCCAAATTTATTACAATAATTTCTAAAATTGCCCCACCCATCTAATATCCATCCGATATACATTATTCATGCATCGCAACCATGTATTCACACAAGCATGCTATCAATCAATCTAATCCAATTAATTAATCTGATTTCAAACAACGATTGATTTTGTGCGAGTCAAACTCGTTTTGCGAATAAGTACTCAAAGTACAAATTCTTGAATTAAATTAAACTACAACATTAAATCCAATTTAATATGTATTTAATACTAATTCATTATTTAATTCCAAATTAAATAACTAAACTTTATAATGAACCTTTGCGACTTAGATTCCAAATCTAATCGTTACGGGTCTCAAAGCCCGATTAACATCCAATATGGACTAATTAAAGTCTAATGGGCTTTAATTGATTTCTAAAGGCATGGACTTTTGGTCAACTTGGGTCAAACCCAAAGACTAAAGCCCATTAAAGGAATCACCCTCATATGCCTTGATAAAAATTTAGGCCCATTAGGCCCAATTAAACTTAAAGGTCCATTAGTCGCATTTGGACTTTACGGAAGTGGTTTTGGGCCGAATTGGATCCAACTAATTTAGCCTAAACCCATCTTGGTGCAACCAAGCCCATAGCCCATTTACAACATTTAAGCCCAATTTCCAAAATTAGCCCATTAATTAAATCACAAAATTCCATTTCATAATCTAATTAACGTAAAGTGTATTACATAATTAATCAACCAAATTAACATTTCTAAAATATCAATTTACACAATTAATTATGCTCTTTAACATCAAACATGTCCAACACATTTTGATCAAAAATCAAACCCATTTCATGCTTCAAAGTCTTGTCAATTTAGGGCTTTTCAAATAAATTCCGAATTCAATCCAATCAAATACTAAATCAATATTCCCAATCGTTTCCAACTCATCCAATGAATCAAAAAACAAAAATTCCAAGACATTTAGGGTTCATCAAACTCTCGACCAAGCCAATAGATTTTGGCAAAATTGTTCCAAATAATATTTCATGAAATTGATCCAATCAACCTTTAATACAACATCATTTAAGCATACTAAATCATCCAATTTCATTAAATCATGCTCAAATACATTTTACCCAATTTTAACCCTAAGTTCAAGTTTCATGCTTTTACTTGCTCTGATACTATTGTTAGAGTTTCTACGGTCCCGATGATCGATTCAAGCATAAAATACATGTGCGAAAACAATCAAAGAAGTTGTGGAATACTCACAATGATCGGTTGAGGAGATGCGGTGAAGAACAAAAACTTTTCTCCATTCCATGGTGCTCCAAGGCTCACAGCAGTGGCAGATTTTTCTCCTCCAAATTCGGCCATCTCCAAGTGTGCTCTAAGCTCCAAGCGTCATTTAGTGATTCTAAGCTCACAAGTGGGTTTCCCTATCACCTTAGGATGTCTCCTATGTGTGCTAGCACTCTTGATTTTGCAACAAAATCACTCATTTCTTCCTCTCCATTCTTGGCATTTGGGCAGAAAACAGAAGAGAGAAAACAACCCTCTTTGGGCGTGAAGATGAAGATAAGAAAGAGAGAGGAGAGTTGTGTTGGTTGTTGCCAAAAGTGTATCTAATACTCTTTATTCATTTTCCAAAAATCAAATAAATGATTTACCAAAAATTTGGCTTTCCAAAAGTCAAACCAAGTAATGCACACAACCACTACATCAATCAATCAATCAATCAAATTGTCACATCACTCAAAGTGACATGTGATTTGACTCTTGATGTGACTAATGATTTGACGCTTGATTTGACTTACATTCCGCACTCGAATTCGAAATGTGAATGCGCTCGCAAATAATTCCGGCTCGGGTTCGCTAATTCCAAATTAACAAATTTAGAATTAATTTGTTCGCCTGAATTAAAATCCGATTTTAATTCCGCGTCGAAATCTAATTCCGTTTAATATATCGAATATATTAATTTATCGATTAATTCCAAATAATCGTTCTCTCTCTTTAAATGATATTTTATCCTAGATAAAATATCTCCGTAATTAATCCCAGATTAATTTTTCTCTCATCTAATTAATCCCAGATTAATAAAGTGCGATTCATACGTCATCGGTGAATCTTCGGGAAGCGACCCATGAGATCCCCGGATATGTTGGCAGTAAATTCAGTCGTCGGACTATCCGAATACGTACGTACCTATTACTACGTTTTACCGATTTACAAGACAAGGTTGGCTTCTAGCAAAGCGTCATGCCTACCCAGTTCTCTAGAAATATCCTGACAGGAATATGTGATCTATATCAGGCGTAGTATACGTAGTATCGTGTATGTTGATCCAGTATCAGATGTCACGTACTAGGCCTGGGACTGGAATTGTGTCTGCCATGTATGAAGCACATGTCGGATGTCTGGTAACTAGTCTCTATAATCGGATATATATGACCTAGTCATAATATCCCGATGACTGCAGTACTTAAGAGTACTAGTACTGTATCCTACGTGACATCATCACCACTATGACTGGAGTGATACTCCATCTTGACATCACACCCAACACACTGCGATTCTCAATATACCCAGCAGAGGCGTACACAGAATCTGTTAAAGCCCTAGACGACCAAAACCAAAGCATATTGATTGTTGCAAGTATTAACGGTGCAAGTCTCAGGTTAAGACCAAATACACATACCCTGATTTCGGACTTCCATAGACACATAGTCATACTACCAATGGAATTTCAAGGGGGTCTATCCAGAGCGAAGCTGTTTGCCGTACCATCGGTAAAACACAACCTCCTATTACACTTGCATGAGTATCCTATACCCAAATATATGAGAACTATGCTATTGTGCCCTCACAACGCGCACAAGTGTAATACTAGTCTTTTACGCATTTATCGATGTCCAATCTCGATAATACTCTGACTAGGGATATTTAATGATTAATCCTTCGTGGACTGATACTGTCTCATATCATCTCAATCTAGGAACTAATCATAAGGACCTCCTATCATTTATACATTTAGGTGATCTAATCACAAATGATAAGAATGCAATCTCTTTTGTCACATTGTTAATTTATACAACATCACCATGATCTGTACAAATGTGACGCTATGGGTCATAACTGTCCAACATTTTGAACACGAAATGAGTAACCAGCCATAGTTTAAGCTGACTAAACCATCACGGGTTTAGGATGACCTTTGCCACAGTTTTGGGTGGTTTGTTAGATAAAAAATTAATTCCGATTTAGGATAGATTTAATATCGCTAGTAGGTAAAGTATATATATAGTAAGAGAAAAGTATGAACATTAACCAGAATCGAATTACCAGCGTCGCTGAATATGAGAGGCATCAATAAAAAACAGTAGCAAATAAAAAGTATATGAAGAATCTGACCTTGAGCTACGAGATCCTAAGTCCCAAAGATAGATAAGAGATACAGGAATATGAAGGTTGAAACTGATAGTAGTTGAAACTTAATAAGAAATGAGAGTGTTCAGTAGATAAACCAGGAGAATGAATGATACAATCACATTGAGTAGGTGGAGCTAAGGAAGTATCAAGTACGATCATTTTAATAGTGACAAAGATTATTCTTATAAATACAATTACCCTAAAGTTAAAGTAGAACATGAAGAGACCAAGCCATAGGAGACACAAGCCGCCTTAGAGATTTGCGAGCAATATATGTAAAAATTTAGATGCATTTTCAATAAGGTCACATGACATCAGTATAAATAGGGTGCGAATATACTTCTTAGTGATCAAGTTGATATAAATTTCCCATATAGATCAAGTGCGGTTATTGAGGACTAATGATTCAATTGGAGTAGTTGTGAGTACGACCATATTAGCACAAGTGCATCAAATTGGTCAAGACCTTACCGCAGAACAAGAAATAGATACATTGAATGATAAGTTTCATAAGGGATTTACACCTTTATGTAAACATGATATAATATCGGACTTAGTTCCTACACTAGAAATAGTTGCTGAAGGAACTTCTCAAGATTAAGTGTTCAATCATAAGAGTCAAATAGAGAGTACCAAAATAAGAGATTCACAGAAGTCATAATACCGAGTTATTGAGCAGAAAATAAAAAAAGGAAGTTAAGGAAGATTAGAAGAGACTTAGATATCCTCAAGCCAGGATGAACCAGTGAATTAAACCTTAGAAGGAATTTGAGGATGAATCCTATTTAATGGGAGAGAATTTGTAACACCATTGTAATCATGACGACTACTAAGTTATGGATGGCATAATAAATGATATAAATCATGTTCATGTATATATGGACTCATAAAATTACCTTTCGGATATTTGATAAATTCCTCGTAGTTCCAATACGGAAATTATTTTAAGATGTAATATGGATAGCTCTTAGTATTAGGGCCGTAATTTTTTCTAACGATCTTCGATTTTTATTAATTTTATATCATCAGAAATCTAAGATCAAGACCTAAAACTTCTATGCTGATCTGTTTCCCAGAATCAGATCAAAAACATGTCAAAAATACAGATTATAAATCAGATGTATATTACCTGTGGTCCAATCTAGAGAATTCTCAAAGTTTCTAATTTTTTTAATTAAATCATCATTCAATTTAGTCAAATCAGTCCCTAGTATAAATAAGGGTTACTATTCATGCATCACTAGAAAATTGAAAGAAGAGAAATTGTGGGAGATAAAAGAAGAGAAGGAAAAAAGAAGAAAAGAATGGAGAGTGTCATTTTATTTCAAACCCAAAGAAGATCAAATGCAAAGTATCCTACAACAAGCCAAGAAGAGAAGTAACAATCTTAGAAGGCTTGCAAGATGAAGAAAATTAATAAGTTGAGGTAAAGAAACTTGGCCCAAGACTTAAGTTATGGTATTTTCATAAGATGATGCCATGTTACTATAGTTGGCATGTTAATGATTGCATTAAGGTGGATAATCAACTAGGAAATGGATTTTATCTTAAGAAATGGTCCAATTTATTAAATGCTAGGCATTGAGCTAAGTTGGAGTTATGAGATTAAAGAGTTAATTTGATAATGGAGTGTTGGTTTAGCATGTTTGAAAATTGAAATTTAAAAAATCATTTGTGTAAAGTTGTATTGTGAGGGTGTTGGAGGTGCATTTGGGTAAGTTAGACATTGGAGAGTAAATCTTTGGGCCTGAAAATAGGCAAGTGTCTCGATGCCAACAGGCTAACATCACGACGAGTAACAAAGTGATGGCCTTGTTCCAGTTCTGCTCGTGTGAGCGTCGCGACGCTCAACACTTGACTTCGTGACGCGAACAGGGGATGCCCTCTGCCTTGGTTTCTTTTTGTGGATGTCACAATGCCCAATGTCCAACGTCGTGACTCAGAATAAAAATTTACTCTTTGTTCTTGTCATGCCCAGTGGGTGTTGCAACGCGTTGTACGAGCCAAATTTGGGTTAAGGGTATTTTTGACTTTTGCTTCGGGCCCAGCATCCAAGGAGCCCCGATTCCCCTTAACAAATCCCAAAATAGACTCAAGGTCATTTTACCTTCTCAGGCCCACACACAAATGAAAGGCTCAATATTCATCAATCTAAAGGACCCAAGACTCCCAAAAGAAGTCTATTTTTATAAGCCAATATTGGTCCAAGTTGTTTCACAAGCCCGTATCCAAGAAATTATCTTACCTAAATAAGCATCCTAACCCATCATGTGCCAATCCACGAAATGTTTAGACTTATAACTACCCCTTCATGGATGAACGATTTCCAGCACCAAACGGACAAGCAATTAAATGCAATAAAAACACACGTTTCCCAAGTGTGTATATATAAGAGAAGAAGTCTATAAGGGAAAGGCATCACAACTCTTAACTTAGCCTTACTCGCTCTAGAGTTCCCAGAACCACCAATCTACCGCCCTCATGGCAACCCACATGGATCTAGGTAATTTCTGACTTTGTTCCTCTTCCGACTGCTTTAATAGCTCATTTATGTTCTTTACTTGGGCGTCGGAGTGCCTACGACATCCACCACACCGGTGGGTAGACCCTCCACTCCCACTCTACCTCTTGTTTAGCAGGATCGTAAGTGCCTTATCTACGAAATATCGATTGTGGACCTTGGGAGAAAACTAGCGTCTATAATTTGGTGCCCACCATGAGGCCCTTAACGATTCATAACAAGCAAAGGTCTCTCAGTCTAAGGTTCCTAAAACACAAACATAACTATGACTTCAAGCAGCGAGCAATCAGATCATCTAGCTAGCCAGTTAGCTATCCTCAAGGAACGGCTACAGGTTTTGGAGGAAGAGAATTCGGTCATGATGAGTTCTAATAGCGATCTCTAAAGATAGTTGGAGCATATTTCATCCACCTCCAGACAAAGAGGATTCATGGACCCTCCCAATCGTCCAGACCGCCAGTCCAACTTGGTGGAGATGCCCGGTAATGAAATGGGTGACTTTCCCCCACCCGAAGTGTCAGGGTTGGTGCTCCGAGTGCCAATCCGAATCATATTTATGTTCGATTCATAAATATGAGCAATTCTATTTTCCATAATAATTATTAAGTTAATGGTAGCACCCTTGTCTTTTATACACTTATTCGATCTAATTGCGATTAGATACCTGGTTACGATTAGATCGAAACTAAATCCGGTTTAGTGATACGTGTATATTAGACAAAGACCCTAGGATTTACCGTATAGTGGTCAATTATAACGTAGTTTGTAATTGACATTGGGAAGCGCACTATTAGTTGTATATCCTTAAATAAAGTTCATGATCAAGATTTACTAACACGGATCGATTAGTAAAATCTGCTGAGATCAATACATGTCGTATATCGTGACTTGGTCCGATGGTTTATCCTAGTGAACCATGAGTCTCGGGGACTCATATAGATATTTAGGTGTTTATTTGATAAGACACTGAACGACTCACGGAAGGTTTCCTAATAGATGGTACACCAACATCAATAGGAACCTTCTCGAGTTGAGCGAGTATAATGGTCATTTGACTTGAGATACCGTAGTGGGATATATGAGTTATCCTCCACACTTTGATGGTAGTCACGTCAATGATCTATTCATGATCAGACCTCCGCCTATTCGTTGGGTGTGGACTGATGCTCATGATATCCTGTGCGTAACAAGATAGGATCTGTCAGTCCTGTGTATAGGGCATAGGCATCCTCACGTGTTTACAATCTAATAAATCCATGGCCGTGGTATAACATCTGAAACCAATTCCGAGTGTTATTTAGAGATCGTAAATTGAAAGTCGACTGCATTATACCGAACAGATTTGACGTTCTCATCTATATCCCAGATATAATACAGATAGCCTGTGACTGAGGGATTATACTTATGCAATAATCTCGGCTTGTATAGTTTAGCGAGATTATCCATGGTCGTCATAATCCATGAGTGGGTGGATTATGGACACGAAATCGGATTTCTTGACGGATAAACCTAAACTTAGAGAATCCCATAATATGAAGTGTACTCGTTGAGTACTTGGGCAACTCGATATGAATAATACGGATTATTCATAATACTTCACTGGATTAAATGGGTTAATTCAGATTGTTTAATCGGTTAAACGATAACACATGCATTTAAGGATTTTGGTTATTTAATAATTATTATGTATTTATATTTGATACATAATACGATTAGATACACATTAATTATTTGTCAAATAAGATTTTGACACATGCCATATTTATTTATATATATTTATTATTTGTCAAACTTTATCAAATTATCATTATGAATATGATACATGGTGATAAATAATTGGATTACATGGCATGTATTTATTAAAGGCAAATGTTTGACATTTTAATTGGCCTTTTAAAAGTTTTTTTTTTAAATTTGATTAAATAAGCCAAAATGACCAAAATACCCCCCTTGTACATACCAAAGTCGATTTTGATGATTAAAAAAGGGAAATTTTTTTTCTTCATCCTTTATCATGCCATGGCCGAAAGCTTCACTAAAAAATGTGTTTGAAAAATTGTTTGAAGAATTCATGAAGATTTGAAGAAAAATCAAGAAAAAGTTTGGGTTTTTCATGAGATTAAAAGGTAATTTACTTAACCATAAGCGTAGAAATTTGTTTTCATGTTTCTTGATGATTCAGAAAGGTTCTAGGGTTACTTAAAATCTGAAAAATTAGAGCTTTAGGTTGTGGATGATGAATTGGAAGCTTGATGGCATGTGTGAAGTAGATTTGGAAGTAATTAGTGTAATTAGTTTCCAAATTTATCAATTATTGAAGAGTTGCTATTCTAGAGTGTTTTGACCACTCTTATGACACCTAGAATTATTCTTGAGTGCTTCATGTGTGGTGACTTTGATTGGTGTTTGATTAATTAGATTAATCTTGAAAGAATTGGATTTAAAGCATGAAAAATGAGAATTTTTGGTCTACAGATCAGATCTGTCCAAACTGGAAATTATATGATGCTTTTGATGTCATATGAATGTAATAGATGTATTTTGGGAGTTGGCAGAATTGTCGGAAAGTGTTTCCGACTTGAAATAAGCGAAAACAGCCAAAAACGGCGTTACCGGGTGGATTTTGAGCCAAACGGATTCCAGCTGTGAAAACAGTGATTTCGTCACTATTTGGGCAGCCTATAAACTGCCCCGATAATATTAGAGCTAACCTGGGTAGTTTCCATAAGTTTCGGGTAGTCGATTCGGTCCAAAATATGTTTTAGGTAATTTTACGGAAAAATGATTTTCGTTAAATTTTCTCGAGTTTTCATCAATTTTTATATCTATATTTGATATTGAGTAAATAAGTTTAGGTGAAATATGAATAAATTATTCATATTAGATATTGAATAATTTATTCGATATTTTGAAAAAGTTTTAAAATACGATTTTGCCCGAACCCGCACTTTCGCTGCGCCCAATACCAAAAACCCCAACACGAAGATAATCCAACGAGTCAAGAAAGGAATCAATACATTTCACAAGTCAAATAAACATAGCATACAGCTTCATCCATGCGCAGGGAGATTGAGGAATTCAATAAGGTAATTCTATCTAGCCTATTCGGAGTCAGGCTACCTTTGAAAAAAAGTAGAGCAGGTACAATTTTCGATACCCTTTTTATTGAAGCATTCAACTCGGTGGAACTTCCTCGAAATTTTAGTCCACCCCATATGAAGTTGTACGATGGATCAACCAACCTTGACAACCATATAATCCACTACAAGTATAAGATGATGTCCACATGCCTGACCCCGCATCAGAGGGAGGCTGGCATGTGTAGGGTTAGGTTTATCAATCTACCATACCGATCAATGGGGTCATATAAAGAATTGGCAGACAAGTCCGTGGAATATTTTTCTAGCACTTGTAAATTTGAGAAAACCGCAGATGACCTCAACACTATACAACAGCGAAAGGGAGAATCATGCTTCAACAAAGAAAGAATTGTTATCCCAGACGACAGTGGATGCTTTTAGGAATGGGTTGTTGGCTGACAGCGGGCTCTACTAGAAGTTAACAAAGAACCGATGCTACACCATGGACCAGGCAATGGCCAGGGCCCGAGCAAAAATTAGATGGGAAGAAGATAAAAGGAACAAAAAGAGGGAGAGTTCATCTAGTGTACAAGAGAGACGACATATCCATCCAAACGACCGAAAGAATTCGACAGAAGAGGCCATCAATCAACCGACCAAAGAACTTATAGTGGTAGAGATATTCATCCTCTCGAAAGGGGTACAAATCGCAGACCACCCTCATTGATAATAGAGAGAAAACTCTTTATGACGTCCCCACAATCCCAGACTATAACTTCACCATATCACCAGATGAACTTGTTTTAGTCTTCAGGAAAATGCGAAGTGAAGTAAAATGGCCTCCACACTCCAAGGAAGGCTCCGGGAGGAAAGACACTAGTAAGTGGTGCGAATTCCACCGAGACTACGACCACACGATGGCCGATTACATAGAACTTCAATTGGAAGTTCTGAAGCTGCTAAATAAGGGACACTTGAAAGACCTGCTCACAGAGAAAGGGAAAGCGGTGATAGCGAGGAAAGATGACTGAGGAGAGCAAAAAGATAGACCATTATCACCCCCACCGATAAATAACACTGTCAATTTCATCTCAAGGGGATCAGAAGTCAGTGGGATCTCCTATTTTATGGCGAAGCGACATACAAGGATGGTAACGACTGTCGCCTTGCATCCTTCAGTGATGGTGGCATGAGACTACACCGATTTGGAAATTGAGTTCAGGGACGACAGAATATCCAGTCATAAGAATCCCCACCATGACACGTTGGTGATATCCTCACAGGTGGTCAACTTTATGATTAAGAGAGTGCTAGTCGAAACAGGATCATAAGCCAATATCATCTTCTTAACAGCCCTTACTGACATGGGATGAGGGTTGGAGAAAGTAAATCATCAGTCGATGACTTTGATAGGCTTCAGCGGGGAATAAAAATTCACTATGGGGGAAATTTCTCTTCTAGTATAAGCTAATGGGGTCAACAAAATAACCACATTTCAGGTCCTGGACTAGCATTCAGCCTACAACCTGATAATGGGGCGACCGTGGATTCATGACATGAGGGCAGTCTTGTCTACTTATCACCAGGTGCTAAAGTTTCCTACCAAATAGGGTGTCCAAGAAATCAAATGAGACCAACTTGCTTCCAGGAGTTTCTACCAAACAACTGTGAAAGAAAAATCTCAGTCAGCATAACAATTATAAGAGGGATCTTATCGAGTCTACACTGATTCTCCCAAAGTGGAGGAGCTCGACGAGGTCCAAATTAATCCACGCTACCCATACCATAAAATCCAAAGAGGACGCGCTGAATTGATCGAATTTCTCAAGGAGTGACACGACTGTTTCGCTTGGTCGCACAGAGATATGACAGGAATAGACCCAGAGATGATGACCCATGAGCTACACGTGGACCTAGACTACCCACCAAGAGGAGGAAGTTCACTCTAGAAAGGAACCGAGTCATCAACGAGGAAGTCTAAAAGTTGATAGAAAATGTGTCCATTAGAGAGGTCCTGTACCCGGAATAGCTCGCAAACGTCGTGGTAGTATGAAAGAATAATGGAAAATGGTGTGTCTGCATAGATTATACAGACTTGAACAAAGCTTGTCCAAAAGATTATTTCCCACTCCCCCATTTCGACTCTATGGTTGATGCTACAGCTGTGCATGAATTGCTAAGTTTCATGGATGTGTATTCAGGCTATAACCAAATCCTTATGAACCCTAACGACCAGGAGAAAATGATATTCGTCACAAATAAGGGAATCTACTATTATAAGGTAATGATATTCAGATTTAAGAATGCTGAGGCCACCTACCAATGCCTCATTAACAAGATGTTTTCCCATCAAATTGGGAAAACCATGGAAGTCTACATTGATGACATGTTGGTGAAATCGTTGCAAGCCAAGCAACACTTGGCCCACTTAGAGGAGGCATTTGACGTGATGAGGAAGTACAAGATGAAGCTGAACCCCACCAAGTGCGCCTTCGAAGTAGCCTCGAGGAAATTTCTTGGATACCTAGTCACTCATCGTGGTATAGAAGCCAACCCGGAGCAAATAAAATTCATCCTCGACATTTATTCCCTAACAAACCCCAAATAAGTCATGCGACTTGCGGGGAGGATCGTTGCCCTAAATAGGTTCATCTCTAAGTCTACTAATAAGAGTTTCTTATTTTCTCCACCCTCGGGAAGGCAAAGAAATTCGAATAGACCTGCGAAGATGCCTTAAAAAGTCTCAAAGAATACTTGACCTCACCACCAATCCTGTCTAAGCCAGTCGACTATGAAAGGTTATTCCTCTACCTTGGAGTGTTGATGTAGGCGGTCAGCGCTGTTCTGATTAGGGAAGAAGTAGGGCAACAACTCCCAGTCTACTACATAAGTAAAGCTCAAATAGATCCGGAGACTCGGTACACTCAAATGGAGAAACTGGTTCTTGCCCTGGTAACGGAAGCTACGTCTCTATTTTTAGGATCATCCAATCATAGTTTACACCACCTACCCATTGATGAACATTCTTCCCAAGCCCGAACTCTCTGACAGACTGACCAAATAGGCTATTGAACTTGGGGAGTACGACATCACCTATCAGCCACGAACCACCATCAAGTCTCAAGCGGATTTCATGGCCGACTTCAGCCCAGTCTACAAGCCGATGCAGAAAAAAAAGGTGCATTGTATCCAGACAATTGATGTATGGAGACTTACAGTAGACGGATCATCTAGTAGACGTGGTTCCGGATTAGGAGTTGTGATCACTACTCCCATAGGCGACATCATACAGCAAGTGATTAAATATGGCTTCAAGACTACCAACAATGAGGTCGAGTACGAAGCCTTGATAGCTGGATTAACATTGCTTAAGGAATTAGGATCGAAGAGGGTTGAGGCGACATTAAACTCTCAATTAGTGGTCAACTAATTCCAAGGATCTTATCAAGCTCGCGAGCCCAAATGGCAGCCTACTTGTTGAAGGTAAAGGAAATCCAGTCCACACTATAATCTTTCTCAATCTCATAAATTTCCAGAACGGAGAACATTCATGCAGATGCCCTAGCTACTCTCGGGTCCACCATACAACAATATAATATTCAGGCCATACCGGTAGTGTATCTATAGTGGCATGCCATTGTTAAAGTAGAAGCCAGAATCATCGCTTCCATCGACCAAGTCGACTCGTATATCTCGCCATTGATCAAGTACTTTGAGGAAGGCATACTACCAACAGATAAGGTGGTCGCTCGAAATATCCAACGATAAGCCATACGGTTCACACTTTAAGATAATAAACTTCTGAGAAGATCCCTTTCCGGACCCTACCTCAAGTGCCTCGCTCCCGAAGAAGCGCGTTATGTGTTATCCAAATTACACGAGGAAGAATATGGAAATCACTTGGGAGGGAGGAGTCTTGCATTTCAGACCCACACAACTAGCTATTACTGCCCAATAATACGAGCCGATACAATCGACTATGCTTGTAAATATGAGAAATGCCAAAGGTTCACCCCAGTCTCTCGTCTCCCACCAGAGAAGCTCAGACATACTTTATCCCCTTGGTCATTTATGAAATGGGGAATGGATATAGCTAGGAAGCTTCCAGTCGCTTCGGGATAACGAGTCTACATGCTGGCATTGACGAACTACTTCTCTAAATAGATCGAAACAGAAGCCTTCACGAGGATAATGGATAAGGAAGTACAGAGCTTCATATGGAAGAATATTATATTTTGTTTCTGGCTACCCAGAGAGATCGTTACTGAAAATAGATTTCAATTCATTAGTCATCGCTTCCAAGATTTTTGCAAAAGATGGGGAATCAAATTGAGCTTTTCCACCCCGCGCTACCCACAAGCCAACGATCAAGTGGAATATTCCAATAAAACCATAATAAGTACTATGAAAAAGAGATTGGAGAAAGTAAAAGGAGTGTTGGCAGACGAACGCCAGGAGTCTTATGGTCATACAACATAAGTGTGAGATCTTCTAATGGTGAAACCCCATTCTCTCTAACCTTTGGCGCCGAGGCGGTCATTCCAACAGACTATAACGTCCATTCGCCATGATACTAGTGGGTTGATGAGAATACTAATAGGAAACTCTTGACCAATAGTTTCAACACTATCAACGAACTAAGGGAGAACATATCCATACGACTTGGAGCTTACCGACAGAGGATGTCCAAACACTTCAATAAAACCGTGAGGAGTATAACTTTCAAAGAAGGAGATTGGGTCATACGAAAAGTCTTTCAAAATACTAAGAAAGTGAAAGATGGGAAACTCGACCCTACATGGGAAGGTTCATACATCATCACGAAAGTTGTAGGTCATGAAGCCTACAAACTGAAAACAGAAGATGGTCGACATATCCATAACAGTTGGAATGCCATTCACTTCAGGAAGTTCTACAGATAATCGTATTTGGAGACTAATAAGTCACCTGACAAATTACTGTCCTACCACTAAGGGGCGTGCAAATCATTTGATTTTTGTTTTAGTTATTTTTTCTGTAATTCTGTCAAGTTTGATTTTTAATTGAATAAGTTTTTCACAATTCAATTCAGATGATAGATAAGATATGCATCTTCATCCAAGCGACAATTGAAATTTATGTTACAATGGAGAATATTGTCTATACATAAACGCCTAAGCCAATGTTACAAAATCAAAAAGACGAAGCTATATCAAACTTTTTAGCCTTCGACAGGCTCGACTGTATCAATTTTCTGAGTGAGAGGCTCAGCCAACATAGGCTGCTTTAGTCCAGATTCTTCCATAACAACCTCGATAAATTTTTCAACTGGTTCATCTACCACCAAGGCCTTCTCAATTATCTCGACAACAGCTCCCTCATTCTATTTATTAGACAATTACGACCTATAGCGTCACTATTTGTAAAAGACATCGTGGTTTTTGTACAAATTAACTATGTGACAATGGAAATTACTATTTTATCATTTTGTAATTATATTACTTGAATATATAAATTATAAAAGTCCTTACGATTAGTTTCGGATTATAAGATATGAGATAGTATCTATCCACTAAGGTTTAATCATTAAATATCCCTAGTCGTAGTATTATCGAGAATGGACATCGATAATGCAGAATAGACTAGTATTGCACTTGTGCGCGTTGTGAGAGCATAACTGCATAGTTCTCATATATTTAAGTATTGGATACTTATGCAAGTGTGATAGGAGGTTGTGTTTACCGATGGTACGGGAACAGCTTCGCTCCGGATAGACCCATCGGCATCCCACTGGTAGTATGACTATGTGTCTATGGGAATCCGATTCAGGGTATGTGTATTTGGTCTTAACCTGAGACTTGCATCGCTAAGACTTGTATCGCTAATACTTGCGACAATCAATACGCTTTAGTTTTGGTCATCCGGGACTTTAACAGGTTCTGTGTACGCCTCTTCTGGGTTTATTGAGAATCATAGAGTATTGGGTGTGATGTCAAGGTGGAAGTATCACTTCAGTCATATAGAGATGATGATCACGCAGGAATACAGAAATTGTACTCTAATGTGTTACAACCATTGGGATAATATGACAAGGTCATGATTATCCGATTAAATAGACTAGTTGCTTGTGATCCGATATATGCTTCGTACGGGGCACACACTACTCCAGCCCTAGGCCTTGCATGTGACTTCCGATACTAGATCGCTATACGCAATACTACGTATACTACGTCTGGAAAAGATTATATATTCCATAAAGAATATTTCTGGAGAATTGGATAGGCAGGGTGCTTTGCTAGAAGCTAACCATGTCTTCTAAATTGGTAAGCACGTGGTATGAGGTACGCACTTAATCGGATAGTCCGATAACCGGATTCACTGCCAACATATCCAGGGGTCTCTTGGGTCGCTTCCCAAAGATTCACCGATGACAGTTGACTCGAATTAGAATTAATCTAGGATTAATAAGAGAGAGAGAAAATTAATCTGGGATTAATTAAGGTATTATTTAATCTGGGATTAAATGGGATCGGAAGAGAGAGAACGCGATTAATTTGGATTTTTCTATTTAATTTATTTATATGGGCTAAAATTAATATATCAGATATATTAATTGGAATTAGATTTCAATACAAAATTAAAGTCGGACTTTAATACGAGTGAACGAATTAATTTAGAATTAATTCGTAAACGACATTCATAATATATTTACAAGGTATTGTTATTTAATTAAATTAGATTTAATTATTTAGCGACGAAAATTTGTTTAGTCGGATTAAATAGATCCGAGCTGCGATAAATATTCGTAGAGAAACCTTTTGAATTTTGAATTCAAAAGGTGGGGCTCACTTCACATGTGTGAAGTGGTGGTTGGGAGAGTGGTTCGTATTTATGCCAAAACCACTTATTTTCCAACCACTTGGTTTTAGTTTAAGTGAAACCAAGACCCCAACTACTTGATTTGGGTGAAATGGTAAAAACCCTTTACCAAATGTAAGCCTCTCTCATCCAACACACAAGACAAGCAAAACACACTCAAGAACCCTAGCTTTGGGCGTGAACCTCTCTTCCCATCTTCTTTGATTTTGTTGCAAAATCAATCAAGCTAGCACTTCAAGGATTTAACAAAGGTGATAGGGAAACTCACTCAAGGGTTGGAATCTACACACAATGCTTGGAGCTTCAAGAATACAACACAAAATTTTGAAATTCAAATCCGATCATTGTAAGTCATTCCACACCTTTTAATGATCTTATTCACACATAATCATGCTTAATAGATCCTTGGCATGTTCTAGGAACACTAACAATGGTATCATGAGCCAATTTTAAGCATGATTTTTTCTAGGGTTCATGAGACTTTAATTTGGAGTTTTTATGTTTAAAGCATGATTTCTTCAAATTGATTGTTTGAGTATGCTTAGATTATGTTAACTTAGAGTTATGCATGATTAGATTTGAGATAAATTGATTGGATCAAAAATCCCAAAATCTTTAGCTTGGCCGAATACCCTAGGCAGTGGACTGCACATTGAATTTTTTGATATTACAACATTGGATGTGTTTAATGCATTATTTAAATGTTGATTGTTGGTTTGATTAGATTGAAATCAAAATCGATAAAGATTATGTTAAATTCAATGAGCATGATAAGCATGAATGAGATGTTTTGCTTCAATTTATGTTGAATATAAATTGATTAATTAAAGCATGATTAATTAGTTTAATTGGTGTTTTGGAAATATTAGCTTAATTAATTAATCATGGCTAATACACTTTAATTATAATAATTATGATATTTGGAATATTGAAATTATAATAATTAGCCTTTAATTTTGAATTGGGCTAAAATTATGTATTTGGGCTTAATGGGCTTAGTTAGATCAAGTTTGGTTTTGGACATTTGGATTGGATCCAATTGGGCCCAAAACCAATTGCATAAAGTCCAAATATATCACTTGGGCCTTTAAAGAATTTAATTGGGCCTAAATTGATTTTTTGGCAATAGGGTGATTCCTATTTGGGCTTTGGCATTTTGAGTTTGATCCATTATGGCCAAAGCCCATGCCTTAAGAATCAATTAAAAGCCCATTGGACTTTAATTAAAATAGCATTGGATGTTATTGGGCCTTTGAGACCCATTAAGATTGGATTTGGAATCCAAGTCTTTAAGGCACATAAATAAGTGTAAGTGTTTAATTTGGAATTAGTATTGAATACAAAAAAATTGGATTTAAAGTTGTAGTTCGATATAATTCAAGAATACATACTTTAAGTATTTATTCTTAAACAATTTGGACTC
This sequence comes from Zanthoxylum bungeanum, assembly GCA_019454045.1. Classification (NCBI taxonomy): domain Eukaryota; kingdom Viridiplantae; phylum Streptophyta; class Magnoliopsida; order Sapindales; family Rutaceae; genus Zanthoxylum; species Zanthoxylum bungeanum. The sequence continues at coordinate 72,880 of SKCR01046191.1, read as the reverse complement.
TCGCAAATTAAATCGTTGTTTGAACATTGGATGGTCATTAATTCAAAGATTAATTAATTGGATTAAATTGATTGAATAACATGTTTTGTGTGAATACTTGAATGTGTTGTATGAATAATGTATATCAGATGGATATTAGAAGAGTGATGGAAATTTTGGAAATTATTGTAATAATTTTAGAATTTATTAATTGGACCTACGTGTCCAGCCTATTATCTCCGTACTCCTTTTATTTCTCTTCTTACCAACTCCCCTCAATGTAAATGAGGTTTCTTTATATGTTATGGGTAGAAGTATAAATACGGCTAGCGGGAGAGAGGAAAATGTGTGATTTGTTTCCAGGAATAAAATTTGATAAATATCCTTCCGCATATAACTATTAATTTATTTCGCGCCTTATTATGTTTTTAGAATGCATGTTTAAGGGTGTATGATGAGACCTAATCAATATAATTAATTGGTTGCCAATTACGAGAGAAAAAACCCTCAACAATATAATCGTTTTCCTTTCATTGAATGATTCATTCTCAAGATCCAAGATTGGCATTGGTTTGTTGGTCAAAGTCAAGACCTTTGTCTATCACGGATGTGTTTGAATCATGAAGGCTTTGTTCAATATCGCATGTCTTGGGCAAGTTGTGATTTTTTTAGCCAAAGTCAAGATCACTTCTTGTTCATCGACATGGATTATGAAGCTTTCCAAAGTCAATGGGTCCTGCTTAACTGGAATCATTAAGCTGTTGAGCCAAAGCCAAGGTTTAATTGATTTAGAGGAAAAAAGGTTAAACAAATATATTGGCATATATATTGTATATATATTTCGGACTTGTAGGTCCACGTACCGAATCTAGGAATTAGATGAGATCCAATTGATCTTAGAGATCTACTTAGTTAAATACCATACAGCTTGTTGGCCAAAGTCAAGGTTGTGTGTTATTTAACGGGATCCTAGCCCACTAGGAAGCTAGGTTTCCCGAGTACTCAATAGAGGGTTAGAGACTCACCGAAAAATAGTGGGAGGCTAGTATTGAATTTTCAATTTCGTTCAAATACTTGGCATAACGCGCTTTCAAATTATTTCATCATTTTATGTATTTATTAGTTGGACTAATATATTTTTTTTTGTAACAGTTGGACTGTACCCAAATATCGTTAATTGAATAGTTTGACTTTGTAATTAAGATGGCTGGAAAGATCAGAGTTAGGGATATTATCATGGGCGAGAATGTCTTTAATGGTTCGAACTTTCCTGATTGGGATATGAACCTCAGGATTGTCATGGGGATTGAGAGAATGCTCTATACGATAGAGAAACCTCTTGGGCCTAAGCCCGGAAATGAGCAGCCGCTTGAGCTTGAGCTTTGGAAGACTCATAGCGATGACAACTCAACTGCTCAAACTGTCATGCTTGCTGCAATGACCCCGCAGTTTCGTCGTCAGAACAAGGGATTGGATCCCTATGAGATGATTATGAAATTGAAGGACCTTCACTGATCTAACCTTAGGTCGCAGAAGTATGAGTTATAGAAGAAGCTCTTTCGCTCTCGTATGTCAGAGGGTACATCTGTTGAACATCATGTATCACATATGATTGCTGACATCGAATAGCTGAGACAACTAGGTATAGTCTTTGAGGCTGAGACTTCTATAGATTTGATCTTACAGTCTCTTCCTGACAGCTGGAGCGGGTTCATCATGAACTATAACATGTTGAACCAAGAAGACACTCTTGGATAGTTGATGGCTATGCTTAAAGAAGCAGAGAAAGAGCTCCTGAAGGGCAAAAAGCGCGAGGCGCACTTCGCTTCAACATCTCAGTCTCCAAGGGCTTGGCCCAAGGCGACTGGAGGTATAAAGAAGAAGAAGAAGGGCAAGGCCAAATCGTCAAAGACTTCTGGGAAGGAAAGAGACAAATCCCAAGATGCCTGCCTACAATATGGCAAACGGGGTCACTAGAAGCGTGACTGTCGTGAGTACAAGGCACAGATGAAGGATAAAAAAGCAGGTAAGACACCGGCTTCTGGTATGTTTATTATTGAGATAAACATGTTTACTTCTAGTTTTAAGAATGGATTTTTGATTCTGGATGTGGTACTCATATATGTACTGATGTGCATGATCTGCAGATTAGCAGGAGACTGACTTCAGGAGAGATCGACCTCCGAGTTGGAAATGGGACTAGAGTCGTCATTTTGGCTGTTGGGACCTACATTTTAGAACTTCCCTCAGTGTATGTACTTTCATTATCAGAAGTTTATTATGTACCTAGTTTGACTAGAAACATTATCTCTATATCTTGTTTGACCCAATACGAGTACACTTTTGTATTCCAAAACACTGAGTGTTTTGTTTATAAACATGATTTTGAGATATGTACTGCTGAGGCCAATAATGGTCTTTATATTTTGAATATAAATGAATCTCAAAAACATAATGTAGCAAACAAAAGGTTTAAACTAAGTAACAAAGATGAAACTTATATGTGGCATTGTCGTCTGGGATATATTAACAAGACTCGCAGATCCACACTTTCTAAGAGTGGGTACTTGGACAGATTTTATCTAAATTCATATGACGTCTGCGAATCTTGCTTATTAGGCAAAATGCCTAAATCACCTTTTAGCGGTAAAGGTACACATGCCACTGAACTGTTAGCCCTCATTCATAGTGAGGTATATAGGCTCATGTCTAGCCAGGCTAGAGGTGGATATGAATACTTCGTAACCTTTACAGATGATGCATCGTGTTATGGTTATGTGTATCTTATGAAACACAAGTCGGAAACCTTTGAGTAATTCAAAGAGTTTCGACACGAAGTAGAATAACAGACCGGAAAAAGTATTAAGATATTACGGTCGGACCGTGGTAGAGAATACTTGAGGAATGAGTTTCTTGATTACTTGAAAGAGTATGGTATTCTTTCACAGTGGACTCCTCCCGGAACACCTCAGTTAAATGGTGTGTCCGAACAGAGAAACCAAACTTTATTGGATATGGTAAGGTCAATGATGAGTCGCACTGAGCTACCAATTTCCTTCTGGGGATAAGTCTGTGATGAGTCGCATTGAACAGTGCAATACTTATTTTGAATAAGGTTTCGTCAAAGTCTGTAGTACAGACTCCGTATGAGATATGAAAAAGAAAGAAATCAGGTTTCTCATTCCTGAAGATTTGGGGTTGCTGGGCATGCATTAAATGTTTGAAAGGTACCAAACTAGAACCCAAATCGGGTAAATGCCTATTTGTAGGTTATCCTAGGGAAACCAAAGGATATTACTTTTACAACCCACAAGAGAACAAAGTATTTGTTGCTCTACATGCGGTTTTCCCTGAGAAGGAATTCCTTAATGCAGTGGTTAGTGGGAGGAAAATAGAACTCGATGAAAATCGGACTGATACTGTTCATGGCAAAAAATCCTTAACAGAACAAGAACAGTTCATCAGGGATGAGACTGTACCACAATCTTCGAATACACAAGAACCACGTAGGTCTGAGAGAGTCAGAAAACAACCTAAGAGGTATGAATTTCTGATCTAATCTCATGTGGATATCAATCTTATTGAGGAAGATGAACCAGCTACGTATGAGGAAGCGAGACAAGATATCGACTCCGCTTTATGGCAAGAAGCCATGAAGTCCGAAATGGATTACATTTACACCAACTAAGTTTGGACACTGGTTGATGCACCGGAAGGAGTAAAGCCTATTGGTTGCAAATGGATCTTCAAGAAGAAGACCGACATGGATGGCAACATACAAACGTACAAAGCTAGGCTTGTAGTGAAGAGGTATCGTCAATGACATGGTGTCGATTACGATGAAACTTTTCACCTATTGTCATGATTAATCCATTCGCATAATACTTGCTATTGCTGCATATTTCGATTACGAGATATGACAGATGGATGTCAAAACCACTTTCCTTAATGGAAACCTTTTGGAGGATGTTTACATGCAACAGCCTGAGGGTTTTGTCACACCAAAACATGCAAACAAGGTTTGCAAGTTAAATCGATCCATTTATGGATTGAAGCAAGCATCGCTTTCTTGGAACCAACATTTTAATGAGACCATAAAAGAATATGATTTCATTCAAAACGAGGATGATCCTTGTATATATACGAAGGTTAGTGGGAGCACACTAACATTCATTGTCCTTTATGTTGATGATGTATTGTTTATGGGCAATGACATTCCCATGCTATAATCGGTGAAAGCTTAGCTTTCATTAAAATTCTCCATGAAAGATCTAGGAGAAGCAGCCTTTATTCTAGGAATACAGATCTACCGAGATAGATCTAGAAAGCTGCTTGGACTCTCCCAAAGCACGTACATTGATAAAGTGTTGAAGCGATACAACATGGATCAGTCCAAGATGAGACTATTGCTAGTGTTATATAGCGTCACTCTATCTAAGGACATGTGTCCTAAAACTCAAGATGAGAGAGACAACATGAGTCGGATCCCGTTCACATCGGCATTCAGATCGATCATGTATGCCATGATATGTACATGACCTGATGTCTCGTATGCTTTGAGCATGTGCAGTCGTTATCAGGCCGATCCAGGTGATGGTCAATGGATGGCGGTTAAGAACATCCTTAAGTATCTTAGACGAACTAGGGATGCCTTCTTAATCCATAGAGATGGAGAACTTGAGGTAACTGGGTATACCGATGCAAGTTTCCAAACCGATAAAGACGACTCTAAGTCACAATCCGAGTACATATTTTGTTTGAACAACGGAGCAGTAAGCTGGAAATCTTCCAAGCAAGAGACTTTTACTGATTCAACAACAGAAGCGGAATATATTGCTGCAGCTGAAGCAGTAAAAGAGGCAGTTTCGATCTGTAAATTCCTAATTGGATTAGCAGTAGTTCCATTAGCAGCTGAGCCCGTTCCATTATATTGTGACAATAACGGGGCTATATCGCAGGCTAAAGAACCACAGTCTCATCAACGATCCAAGCATGTTCTTCGATGTTTCCATCTGATTCATGAGATCATACATCGTGGCATTGTGAAGATCGAGAAAGTCACATCAGAGGACAATATTGCAGATCCGCTGACGAAAGTTATTTCACAGCAAAAGTTTGAGCGACATGTACATAGTTCAGGTGTTAGATACTTGAGTGTCTGGCTATAGGCCAAGTGGGAGATTCTTAGATAATTATGACCCACAACGTCACTATTTTTAAAAGACATTGTGGTTTTTGTACAAATTAACTATGTGATAATGGAAATTGCTATTTTATCATTTTGTAATTAGATTACTTGAATATATAAATGATTAAAGTCCTTATGATTAGTTCCGGATTATAAGATATGAGACAGTATCTATCCACTAAGGTTTAATCATTAAATATCCCTAGTCGTAGTATTATCGAGAATGGACATTGATAATGTAGAATAGATTAGTATTACACTTGTGCGCGTCTTGGGAGCATAACGACATAGTTCTCATATATTTAAGTATTGGATACTTATGCAAATGTGATAGGAGGTTATTTTTACCGATGGTACGGGAACAGCTTCGCTCTGGATAGACCCCTCTGAATTCCACTAGAGTATGACTATGTGTCTATGGGAATCCGATTCGGGGTATGTGTATTTGGTCTTAACCTAAGACTTGCATCGCTAATACTTGCGACAATCAATACGCTTTAGTTTTGGTCATCCGGGACTTTAACAGGTTCTGTGTACGCCTCTTCTGCATTTATTGAGAATCATAGAGTATTGGGTGTGATGTCAAGATGGAAGTATCACTTCAGTCATATGGAGACGATGATCACGCAGGGATACATAATGGTACTCTAATGTGTTGCAACCATTGGGATAATATGACAAGGTCATGATTATCCGATTAAAGAGACTAGTTGCTTGTGATTCGATATATGCTTCGTACGGGACAAACACTACTCCAGCCCTAGGCCTTGCATGTGATCCGATACTAGATCGATATATACAATACTACGTATACTACACTGAAAAAGATTATATATTCCATAAAGAATATTTCTAGAGAATTGGATAGGAACGGTGCTTTGCTAGAAGCCAATCATGTCTTGTAAATCGGTAAGCACGTGGTATGAGGTACGCACTTAATCGGATAGTCCGATAACCAGATTCACTGCCAACATATCCAGGGGTCTCTTGGGTCGCTTCCCAAAAATTCACCAATGATAGTTGACTCGAATTAGAATTAATCTGGGATTAATTAAGAGAGAGAAAATTAATCTGGGATTAATTGAGGCATTATTTAATCTGGGATTAATGGGAATGGAAAGAGAGAACGCGATTAATTTGGAATTAATCGGTAAAATAAATTTAATAGATTAATTGGATTTTTTTATTTAATTTATTTATATGGGCTAAAATTAATATATCAGATATATTAATTGGAATTAGATTTCAATACGAAATTAAAATCGGACTTTAATACGAGCGAACGAATTAATTTAGAATTAATTCATAAACGGCATTCGTAATATATTTACAAGGTATCATTATTTAATTAAATTATATTTAATTATTGAGCGATAAAAATTCGTTCAGTTGGATTAAACGGATCCGAGCCGTGGTAAATATTCGTAGAAACCTTTTGATTTTTGAATTCAAAAGGTGGGGCCCACTTGACATGTGTGAAGTGGTGGTTGGGAGAGTGGTTCGCATTTATACCAAAACCACTTACTTTCCAACCACTTGGTTTTGGTTTAAGTGAAACCAAAACCCCAACTACTTGGTTTGGGTGAAAAGGGTAAAAACCCTTTACCAAATGGAAGCCTCTCTCATCCAACACACAAGACAAGCAAAACACACTCAAGAACCCTAGCTTTGGGCGTGAACCTCTCTTCCTCTCTTCTTTGATTTTGTTGCAAAATCAATCAAGCTAGCACTTCAAGGAGTTAACAAAGGTGATATGGAAACTCACCCAAGGGTTGGAATCTACACACAAAGCCTGGAGCTTCAAGAACACAACATAAAATTTTGAAATTCAAATATGATCATTGTAAGTCATTCCTCACCTTTTAATGATCTTATCACACATAATCATGCTTAATAGATCATTGGCATGTTGTAGGAACACTAACACTATTCAGCATTGACTTCTTTGGATCTGACCTCTTGCCATCCTTCAACCTCGATATCCTCAATTGACAGAGATAGCCCAGCTTCCAGCCTCTCACCTAATATGATCCATTTCTTAGGATTCCAAGTGTTGTGTTAACCAGATAAATATTCCTTCATAAGGAGGAACCTATCTTTTATAATGGCCTCCATGGCCACTCCTTCCAATCTATCCAGCAACTCAGCCTTCTGACCTTCCAATAAATTGATGCTTTCCTTATAGGCCTCCAATTCAGTCAACGTTGTCTCCAGTGTGGCTTTCACGGGCTTGGCTTCGTTCTCAGCCTCACTCGCCTTCTTTTTTGAATCATCCAAAGCAGTTTTAGTTTCATCCATTCCTTTCGTACTACATTTGATTTCTCCATGTCTCTCGATTTCTGCAGGCTAGCCTCCATATATTTCTATTTAAAAATGTGTACTCTAGAGTCTAAAACAGAAAGGTAAAATGTTAATGACTTAACCTATGAGACTTATAAATTCAAGAATTATTACCTCGTGGTTTCGAGCGATAGCTCTTTTTGCAGCCTTCGAAGGCCTCATTGTCAGCATTCGTCATTTATCCTCCTATAGTAGTAATCCCTCAGCGAACCCGGACAAACTAGACGGAATGACATAATGATCGTGCTTCTTGGGATCTTGATCACGAAATTCTCCGGATCCTCTTCAAGGTCCATCAACTGCTTCATTTTCTTTGAAGAATAACCTGACCCAGTCGACGTTTTATTAGTAGCTTCCATTGGGAGAATGGATGGGACATCCTTCTTTGGCAGTTGGGGTTCATGAGCTATTTCAATTTTCTTCTCTTTGGCCTTTTTCTTCTTCCTCTGTTCGAGCATTTTTTTGACTGAATGGATTCTAAACTGGCTCATCCTCTCCACTGCGCACAAATTTTCCTCGAGTGTTAGAGTCCGTAAAAAGAAAGTTCCCTCGCTTAGGAGCTGATATGACCAGGTTATGAGAAGGACTGTCAATATATTTTTGGTCAGAGGCAAATGGGTACTTTCCGGGTAGAAAAATTCCTTCCACAACAAAGACAACCTTAATTTTTTCTCCTCCAAAACTACCATCTAATTCCTCTGAGGCACGAGAATGCTCAATAGATAATTGTATTCACCGCAACACTGGGCGTAACATCGAAGCTACGATTCCGATTCAAACCTACCAAAGGGATAATTGAAGAATGTTAGAGATATTTTGAGTCTACAAATAAAAAAGAGAATAAGAATAACACTCACTCGTTATATCCTAACACTCAGGTATTCCACCAAGCCCAGTCGACCCAAATACACCATCTTCTCTCACAAAAAAATAGGCCTTTTTCCATTCCCTTCTATCGTTTGTGGTCAATCTTGAAATCAAATTTTCCCTCTTGTGTCGAAGGAATAGATGATATCTCATTTTTTCAACTATGTATTCCTTCATGTAATACGTGTAGAGAAGATCTTTCACTTCCAATCTAATCCCCAACTCGTACGTCAGAACTTCAACCGACATCAAGACCTTCCAAGTATTTGGCATTAGTTGGGAAAAGGCTAGCCTATAGTGATCTAGTTCTTCCCACATGAGGCTAGGAATTAGGAACCTAAATCCATGTACTAAAGGGCATTCATAAAACCCAATCCACCCAGGGATCCAATAATCGATTCATTCTCTCGAAGAAGTTAATCTCACCTGAACCGACTCAGTAAACTGGTACTTTATTTTCATATCCCTTATGGCTCTTTCGGTTATTCTACTAGGAGGATTTTTGGTTAATTAGTTGGTTGGCTCACTGGCGCTAGGTTCACCCGATTCAGTTGGAATTATGCGGAGATGAGACACATCCTTAGGGATACCGAACGGAGCCTCCATCGATACGACAATCAACACATCTTCATCACCCCCACTTAATGTGTCCCTACTATGCATTCTAAAATGGGAACAACCTAGAATGGCGAGCCTAAATACATCTCCCTAGTATATCACTTGAGCTCGAGCAACCCTAGAACGACATATATATTCACTCTACAAACAACGAATAACCTAAAACCAATATGACAGAAGATCAAACCCAAGTTTCACACAAACACAATCCTAGAAATCCCCAAACCAATTAAAGATCAAATTCCTTACCCTAACAAAGAATAGGTTGAATCTTGAAGAACTGGAGAACACGAAGGAGGAAATGAAGAATACCTTGAATTTGAGGAGAGCGCTTCAACCTCACGACTTGAGAAGAAATTTTACAAATGAAGCGAATGAACCCCCTCAATACTCTTTATACTCTACCATATTTTGGCGCCTTATTTTCCTGCCAAAAATGGGCCTCGATATGAATGCAATATTTGTTGTGGTTTAGGAAATCGAGGAACGCAAGGTTCGTTCAAAGCCCAATAAGAATTCTATCGACTGAATACTTCCTCAATACTGTCACAAGGGATACCTTATCAAAATGTAGGCACTGCATTTTTGTACAAGTCCTGATGATGAGCCTCGTATGGAGGCACTACCCTTTAAGTTGCGGAAGTCATGGGAAACGGAAGTGGGAAGGGAAAATTCAGAAATCGATACCTTGTTGGAATTAATTCGTTTGCTTAGCCTCGGGTTCATTCGATAGACCTCTGTTTTAAAGTTTATCCTCGCCCCAAAATTCTCGCATCCCACACCAAGCCACACACCAAGCCCACACGGCCACAAGCCACACACCAAGCTCCACACGCCCAAGCCCATTAAATCCCCTCCAAAAATATATCCAACACATTAAACACATGTTAAAATCCAAAAAAAATCACATTTCCAATTTAAATAAATCAAATCCTATCACATGCCTAAATTCTATAAATCAAATCAAATTACATAAATCCATTTCCTAAACTAAAACAAATCACCTTCCTAAATTGAATAGATCTTTTCCTTATGACACACTAATTAAAAGATACTCCCCATGATTCTATGATTTCTTTCCTTACCGTATCCCTAACCATTTCTTATAAAAAAGAGCATAAATCCAACCTTAAACCCCCTAGCATTGACGCCCAAGACAAAGAGAAGAACACCCTCCATTGCCGTGAAACACACCCCTCAATTAGACCTCACATTCACGCAAATCACATCTTCAAGACGCCCTTGAATTCACGCCAAATCAGCCCCTAATCCACCACAAAATAGTCCCTAAATCAGCCCTTAAACCATCGCAAAATATTCCCCAAATCAGCCCCTAAACCACCGTAAAATATTCCCAAAATCAGCCCCTAAACCACGCCAAATACAGCCCCAAACAACCCCATATTCACGAAAAAAACAGCCCTAAAAAAGCCCATAAATCACAAAAAACTGCACTTTAAACACCCCCCAAAATCACCAAAAAAACTGCACCTTAAAACAGTCCAAAAATAGTAACAAAAAAACATAAAAATAAGCAGTAAAATAGTAAAAATAGGAGCAAAAGCAGTAAAAACAGCAGCCCAAAACAGCGAGGCAACGAAGGAAAATATTGAATCAGTGAATCAGAAAAGTTACGGAGCATTAACCATTCCGACGACAGCGTAACGCACTTTCAAAGGCGACTTCAAAGGTAAGACCTAAGGGCACCCTTTATTTATTTTCGTCCATCTTTTCAGTTATTTATTATTATTTCTTCACATGCATTTTTTTAGTTAATGTGTGTTGTTGTTATTGGATGAATGATTTTGTGCTATCTCTCGTGATATATCGGATGGAAACCCAGAAGTAAATTCCGTAGCCATAGCCGAACTCCACGTACTACTTGAGAAACGCACATATTTCATTTTGTCTAATCTTGTGTCTATTTATCGTTTATTATTTCGCTATTTACTTTCTGCATACTAGTTATTTATGCCGTGATAACGTAATACGCTTGGGCAAATCACGTTGGAAAAAAGGTCTCTCTGTTTAAGGGATGAAAAGCCTAAGGGCTACCTTTACCACGATGCTTTTGCCGCACCGGACGTTGTTCGTGAGTGTAGGCACTTTATTTTTGCATATAAGCCCGATGATGAGTCTCGTATGGAGACACTACCTCTTTAGTTGTGAAAGTCACATGAAACGGACGTTGGAAGGGTAAAGTTGGAAATTGTAATTTTTGTTGGATTTAATCCCGTTGTTTAGCTTCATTTGCTTGTTGGATCTTTGTTTCAAAGCTTATTCTCGGTGCAAAAACCCATGAACCACCTACCAAATCATAGACCAAACCAAAATACCCAAGCCTACCCAAAGACCAAAGCCCACGACCCAATAAGCCTTATTCACGCCCATTGAACTCTTAATTAGGTAGATGCACATTCAACACATGCTTAAATCAAGTCAAATCCCTTCCTAATTAAAAGAAATCTCATGGATCCCTTTCCTAATCAAAAGCAATCACCATTCTAAATTAAAGAGATTCATTCCTTGTGAGACAATAATTAGGAGATGTCACCATCAATAGGAGATTCTTTCTTATTCCAATAAGGAAATCCTTCACTCATTTGCCTATAAAAAGAGACCTCTACCCACCTTCACTCCCTAGCTCATTCACACAAGAGACACACACCAAAGCCCTCATATTCACGCCCAAGACCTCTCAAAAACCCCTTCAAAAATGCACAGCAGTCCTCCTCCAAACTGCCACACATTATACCCTCTAAACCCCGCAAAACAATCTCGTAACTACCGTAAAAACTGCTCACTGTTCAGCCCCTCTTACCACCGCATAATACCCTTAAAATACCCTCAAAATCACCCATAAACCACCACAAAACCCCCTGCAAACAACCCCCTCAAAAATAACAGCCCACTGAAATCGCATCACTGCAGTCCAAAAAACTGCACTGTTTAACCACTGAAACTGCACCTCTTTTACCACCAAAACATCAGCCAATACCCCTTGAAACAGCCCAGAAAATATCTCAAAACTGCACTAAAAAACTGCATAAAACCCCCCTTAAAACCATCAAAAACAACAGCCATTTAGCCCTAAAAAATGAACAGTCCCCTAAAACAACCAAAACAGTGGCCTGAAAAAATAGCTGCAAAACAACAGTGAAACAGAGTAAAAACAGCAGCCCGAACAGTAAAACAGCAAGGAAAGATGTTGAGTTAGTGAACCAAAAGAGTTGCGGATCATTCACCTTTCCAACGGACGTGTAACGCCCTTTCTTGAGACCACAAAAGAGGTTAGACCTGAGGGCACCCTTCTATTTATTATCTTTCATTTATTTTATTTATTTTCAAATATTATCGCATGAGAGTCGTTTGAGGCATGATGTGATTGTTGGATGAGCGGAATATGTGTTCCCTTTTGTGGTATAAAGGATGGAAACCTGGACGTAAATTCTGTAGCCGAATCCGAATGGACGGTAGTACAGTTTGTACTCGGGATACAACGCCACGTATCATTTAAGAGACACGTATTTCGTCTCATCCAAACTTGTGTTTGAGCATGTGGTAACTCGTAGGTTATTTATTTGTCATTAAAGCATGATTTAGCTTAGTTCGTTATTTATTTTCAAAGCATGATTACGTTATTTTAGACATGATATTTTGTTTAGTTTATGATTATGTTTAGATTACTATTTGTTTATTTCGATTTAATGGTTCAATGTGCTCATTGTGTGATATTGTGTGTTTGCCGTTCAATGACTTACTTTTCAAGCATGCAAACTTAGATTAGAAGTTACTTTGATGAATGCATATTAGATTTAAGTTACCTTTGAGCATGAAGGTTGAGTAGATTCGGTTAGCTTATTGCAGAAATCATATCATCACAAGTGACATAAGTAAGGGACCATTCCGAACCCAACGGTTTGAGGTCTTCCCTTGCGAGGGGTGAGTGTGGCCTTAAATCTTTGTCCCAGTTCACACTGGGTGGCGACTCCATGTTATTTCTCTCGTTTAGTTCCCCCGTGGGCTATTCCGTACTCCCAACTAGGCCGCGAGCCTAGAACAGCATCGTCAAATTCTGTGTCCTACAGTCTGGCAACTCCACTGGGGATTATATAATTGGCTCCGAAATAATGTCTTGCGATGATTTTGATTTGTGCTTTAGTTAACCGTGTCTATAGTGGGTTAAACGAGGTTTAGTCAAAGGAATTCTTAAGGCTAAGTGATGGTTTGGTGTCTTCATTCACTCACTACCTTTATATAAGGAAAAGCTGTGAAGGCACCTAGATAATCATTTACTTGTAGCCTACTGTGATGGACTAATTTGGAGGACTCGTTGTTTATTCCTGACACCAAGCGATAAGAGCCTAAAGGGCTTGGGAACTTTAGAGAGACTCGCTCCACCCACCCTCTAGGGAATCTACAATAGAAAATCCATTTGACAGTCAGTCACGCACTATAACTCGCTGGCACGTACCTTAGTGTATAAAAAAGGTGCGCTCACTTGGTCGATTGAACCATTGAGTGGGGAGTCCTAGTTGTGGGCAATCCTTCATCGACGGGAGCCTTTGTCTACACCCCTATAAAACCGCGTGTGAACCATAGTCATACATCCTATAAAAGTTGCCCCGTTATGCTTTTGATAACCACATGCATATTACATCTCATACATCGAACGCATCTTATACATACATGCATCATGTTAACCCTCTGTGTCTTAAAAGCCATCATAGATATCCGTTGGGTTAGAAAAAAAGAGGCTTGTCAAGAAGAGTTTAGCAAACATGGATATCGGGGAAAAGGAAATCGAGAAATAAAAAACCTTATGGCAATGATAGAAAGACCATTAGGGGGCCTTCAAAGAAAAAAAATAAAAAAAAGAGAAAAAGAAGAAAAAGGAAAAAAAAAAGAAAAGAAAAAAAGAAAAAAAAATGTTTGTTTTTAGTCGTTGATAGTTAGACATAAGTCCGATGATGAAATCGTTTGCTTTAGGGTGAAATCTTAGAAACGATAAACTCTTGATGTGCTTTTATTTGATGCTTTGAGTAATTGATCTATGTTAAGACTCGTAAGCATTTGATTGTGATTTTTAGTAGTGAAAACCTGAGTAGTTAGCAAAATGACTAGTCAAATAAATTGTAGGTCGATGAATGACCGTTTGCTTAGATTTCTATCTTGATTTGCTTATGTTATGATGTGTGGTATGATTGAAAATGAAAGAAAAGTCTCTAAAAAAAAGAATTGAACCACCTATAATCGATAAGCGTGAAGTTACCCATGAGCGAGTATTAGGACCACCATGAGGAGAAATGCTACCTTAAAGGGTAGGTGTGTTGAAAACAAAAAAAGAAAAAAAAAGGAAAGGAAAAAAGAAGTTCAAAATGAAAAGAAAAAAAAAGAGGGAAAGAGACAAAAAAGAAAGAAAACCATACCACATTGAGCACAGAAAAGCAACTGCAGGCATAATTGAGACATCTACATTGGTTTGACCCATCGATCCCGATTTTTCGACGAAATAATTGAGTTAGCTTACCTACGGATGAATCTGCGAAGGAACCTTTGCACACACACACTTTGAGTTTGGCTTATATCGTTTATTCAAAGACTTAGATTTGAGTTGCGTTGAAAGTTTTGAAGGTTCTCTGGTTTCAATACTGGGCATTCTTTGAGGGCAATAATATGTGTAACTATTGGGACTATTTCATAGCATGTGATATAATATGATAATATGGAATGCCACATCACGTGGTCCACCTTGACCGAGTACAAACAACGAAAAGCAGAAAGCTAAATCAAGACTGGGGGCGACCAGTCTACCACATCGTAAATAAGGGACACAACAAGGAATTGAGCCATGAGACCAGATAGAACTGAGTAAATTACTAGAAGAGAACGGGCAGAAGGAAATTATAAGTGGACCCAGAGGGCGACCGAAGACATTTGAAGGCAAGAAACACCAAGGAGCACAAGTAAGACCTAACCCAACGGAATAGGAAATTCATTCATGCATGCATGCATACACGTAACATATTTGCATTCTTTTTTGTGTTTGTTTTGTTTTGTATTCACAGGTTTCAAAGAAGAAAAAGAGAAAGCGACAAAGACAAGCCAACCAGAATCAGCAACATATGAGTAGTAGTTTCGGGGATGAGTCCCGGGGTTGAGGCCTATATCAGTTTCAATTTTACGGAGGAGTCCCGGGGTCGAGGCCCGCATCAGCATCAATATCAATTTTAGGGATGAGTCTCAGGGTTAAAGCCCGCGTTGTCAGCATCAGTTTTGGGGATGAGTCCCAGGGTCGAAGCCCATGTCAGCAGAGTTTTGGAATGAATCCGGGAAGAAATCTTAGGGTCGAGGCCCACTTCACCAAAAGTTTTGAGAATGGATCCCAGGGTCGAGACCCACATTATGTACAAGCCGAGAATGGCAATCCGAGAATGGAGCAGGGTTCGAGAATGAACAATTCGAGAATGGATCAGAGTTCAAGAATGAACAAGCCGAGAATGGCAATCCAAGAATGGAGCAAGGTTCGAGAATGAACAAGCCGAGAATGGATCACAGTTCGGGAATGAACAAAATCGGGAATGACCCTCCGAGAATGGAGCACGGTTCGGGAATGGATCACCTCACATCACGGTTCGAGAATGGACCACCTTACAGTAACGGTTCAGGAATGGACCATCTCATACAGCATAGTTCGGGAATGAACCATTGCATCAGCCTCAATATCAGTTTTACCGGGTATGGCACTCTGGGGGCGAGGCCCATATTAGCATCAGTATTAGTTATGCCGAGTATGGCACTCTGGGGGCGATGCCAATATTAGTTCAGTATCAGTTCTGCCGGGTATGGTACTTTGGGAATAAAGCCCACAATCAACACGGTTAGAGAATAAAGCCCATATTCAACACAGTTTGGGAACAAAGCCCACAGATCGGGAACAAAATCCACATTCAGTACAGATCGGGAACAAAGCCCACAGTCAACACAGTTCGGGAACAAAGCCCACATTCAGAAAGTCTGGGAACAAAGCCCACATTCAGCAAGCCTAAGGAATAAAGCCCGCATCCAATATAGTTCGGGAATAAAGCCCACATTCAACATAGTTTGGGAACAAAGCCCACAGATGAGGAACAAAACCCATATTCAGTACATCTCGGGAATAAAAGCCCACAATCAACAGTTCGGGAATAAAGCCCACATTCAATACAGTTCGGGAACAAAGCCCACATTCAGTACAACGGGAACAAAGCCCCAGGGAACAAGACCCTCAAATAAGATTGGGAACAAGACCCACAAATTCAGGGAATAAGACCCTTAACTTAGATCGGGAACAAGACCCACAATTCAGGTAACAAAACCCTCAACTCAAATCGGGAACAAGACCCTCAACTCAGATTGGGAACAAGACCCACGGGAACAAGACCCATAAATTCAGGGAACAAGACCCTCGACTCAAATCGGGAACAAGACCCACGTGAACAAGACCCATAATTCAGGGAACAAGACCCTCAACTCAAATCGGGAACAAGACCCACGGGAACAAGACCCACAATTCAGGGAACAAGACCCACGGGAACAAGACCCACGGGAACAAGACCCACATTTCAGGGAAGAAGACCCTTATCTCAACTCAAATCGGGAACAAGACCCACAATTCAGGGAATAAGACCCTCAACTCAAATCAGGAACAAGACCCACGGGAACAAGACCCACAATTCAGGGAACAAGACCCTCAACTCAGTTCGGGAACAAGACCCACAACTTAGGGAACAAGACCCTCAAATCAGATCGGGAACAAGACCCATAATTCAGGGAACAAGACCCTCAACTCAACTCAAATCAGGAACAAGACTCTTATATCTACACAATACAAGGAACAAGACCCTCAACTCAATTCAGGGAACAAGACCCTTATATCTACTCAAACACGGGAACAAGACCCACAATTCAGGGAATAAGACCCTCAACTCAACTCAAATCGGGAACAAGACCCATGGGAATAAGACCCACAATTCAGGGAATAAGACCCTCAACTCAATTCAGGGAACAAGACCGTCAACTCAACTCAGATTGGGAATAAGACCCACAATACAACTTAACACAGATTTGGAACAAGACCCACAACACAACTTAACTCAGATCGGACTATGTGGACTACCGCGACACCCTAGGTACATGGTTTAGCACGCAAAGAATGGCACATCATCAAATTCAACTCAAATCAACATGGCAAGTCAAGTAGCAGCTGGCGAGCCAGGTAAGTAAAAATACATTGCACGTACTTTGATAGGATTGTCATTGTCATACACTGCACAAGATCCATCAAAGTGAGGGTGACTGTAGGCACTGTATTTTTACATATAAGCCCGATGATGAGTCTCGTATGGAGACACTACCTCTTTAGTTGTGAAAGTCACGGGAAACGGACGTTGGAAGAGTAAAGTTGGAAATTGGAATTTTTGTTGGATTTAATCCCGTTGTTTAGCTTCGGTTGCTTGTTGGATCTCTGTTTCAAAGCTTATCCTCGGCCCAAAACGGCCATGAACCACCTACCAAATCATAGACCAAACCAAAACACCCAAGCCTACCCAAAGACCAAAGACCAAAGCCCACGCCCTAATAAGCCTTATTCACACCCATAGCACTCTTAATTAGGTAGATGTACATTCAACACATGCTTAAATCAAGTCAAATCCCTTCCTAATTAAAAGAATTCTCATGGATCCCTTTCCTAATCAAAAGCAATCACCATCCTAAATTAAAGAGATTCATTCCTTGTGAGACAGTAATTAGGAGATGTCACCATCAATAGGATATTCTTTCCTATTCCAATAAGGAAAGCCTTCACTCATTTGCCTATAAAAAGAGACCTCCACCCACCTTCACTCCCTAGCTCATTCACACAAGAGACACACACCAAAGCCCTCATATTCACGCCCAAGACCTCTCAAAAACCCCTTCAAAAACGCACAGCAGCCCTCCTCCAAACTGCCGCACATTATACCCTCTAAACCTCGCAAAACAGTCTCGTAACTACCACAAAAACTGCTCACTGTTCAGCCACTCTTGCCACCGCATAATACCTATAAAATACCCTCAAAATCACCCCTAAACCACCACAAAACCCCCTACAAATAGCCCCCTCAAAAATGCCCAAACAGCCCACTGAAATCGCATAACTGCACCCCAAAAAATTTCACTGTTTAACCACTGAAAATGCACCTCTTTTACCACGAAAACAGCAGCCAATACCCCTTGAAACAGCCCAGAAAACACCCCAAAACTGCACTAAAAAATTGTATAAAACCCCCATCAAAACCATCAAAAATAGTAGCTCTTTAGCCCTAAAAAATGCCCAAATAGTCCCCTAAAACAACCAAAACAGTGGCATGAAAAAACAGCAGTAAAACAACAGCGAAACGGAGTAAAAATAGCAGCCCGAATAGCAAAACAGCGAGGAAAGATGTTGAGTTAGTGAACCAAAAGAGTTGCGGATCATTCACCATTCCAACGGACGTGTAACGTCCTTTCTTGAGACGACAAAAGAGGTTAGACCTGAGGGCACCCTTCTATTTATTATCTTTCGTTTATTTTATTTATTTTCAAATATTATCGCATGAGAGTCATTTGAGGCACGATATGATTGTTGGATGAGCGTATTATGTATTCTTTTTTGTGGTATATAGGATGGAAACCTGGACGTAAATTCTGTAGCCGAATCCAAATGGACGGTAGTGCGGTTTGTACTCGGGATACAACGCCACGTATCACTTAAGAGACACGTATTTCATCTTATCCAAACTTGTGTTTGAGCATGTTATAATTCGTAGGTTATTTATTTGTCATTAAAGCATGATTTAACTTAGTTCGTTATTTATTTTCAAAGCATGATTACGTTATTTTAGGCATGATATTTTGTTTAGTTTATGATTATGTTTAGGTTACTATTTGTTTATTTCGATTTAATGGTTCAATGTGCTCATTGTGTGATATTGTGTGTTTGTCGTTCAATGACTTATTTTTCAAACATGCAAACTTAGATTAGGAGTTACTTTGATGAATGCATATTAGATTTAAGTTACCTTTGAGCATGAAGGTTGAGTATATTCGGTTAGCTTATTGCACAAATCATATCATCACAAGTGACATAAGTAAGAGACCATTCCGAACCCAATGGTTTGAGGTCTTCCCTTGCGAGGGGTGAGTGCAGCCTTAAATCTTTGTCGCAGTTCACATTGGGTGGCGACTCCATGTTATTTCTCTAGTTTAGTTCCCCCATGGGCTATTCCGTACTCCCAACTAGGCCGCGAGCCTAGAACAACGTCATCAAATTCTGTGTCCTACAGTGAGATATGTTTAATCGAGCATTCGAGGTCCTATACAGATGTTAGCCTTGGTCGCATCTCTTTCATTTTTGTTATTCAGTTTTTTATGTCGCATTACTTCACGTTTAATTTCAAGCATGATCACCTCTTTAGTTATTTCTTTCACGTTAGGAATTTAATCATCCTTCTTTAATATTTATGATTTGACCATTATTATTTATTTATGTTTCCGCATTTATCAATTTAATATGTCCATGAAATTGTGTGCTTGCCGTTATATCGATTTACTTTTATGCATGCAAATTTAGATATAGGTCGTATGCAAACTTAGATATAGGTTATTCTGGCGTGTGTATGCTGCATAGACTTGGTTATATTATTGCATGAATCCATTCATTACAAGTGACATAAGTAAGGGACCATTCCGAACCCAACAGTTTGAGGTCTTCCCTTGCGAGGGGTAAGTGCGGCCTTAAATCATTTCCTAGTTCACACTGGGTGGCGACTCCATTTTATTCTCCGGTTTAGTCCCCCGCGGGCTACTCTGTACTCCCGACTAGGCCGCGAGCCTGGAACAGCATCGTCGATTTCTGTGTCCTATAGTCTTATCGGCCCCAAAATAATGTCTTGTAATGTTTGTGATTTTCACTTTATTTAACTGTGTCTGCAAGTGGGTTGGGTCCAAGGGGTTTAACTAAAGACATTATTAGATCTAAGTAATGGTTTGGTGTCTTTCTTCATTCACTACCTTTCTATAGCCGAAAGGAAAAGCTGTGAAGGCACCTAGATAATCATTTACTTGAAGCTTACCGTGATGGAATAGTTTGGAGGACCTATTGTTTATTCCTGTCACCAAGGCGATAAGAGCCTAAGAGGCAAGGGTATTTAAGAGAGTTCACTCCACCCTCCTTCTGGGGAATCTTCAATAAGAAATCCATTTGACAGTCATTCACATATTATCACTCATTGGCACGTACCTTAGCGTATAAAAATGGTGCGCTCACTTGGTCGATCAAACTCTTGAGTGGGGAGACCTAGTTGTGGGCAACCCTTCACCGATAAGAGCCTTTGTCTATACTTCTATAAACCTGCATTTGAACACTAGTTGTATGACTTATAGAAACCACCCTCGTATTCTTGTGATTGTGGGACCACCATCATTTGGATTCATTTGGAATTTTTGTTATGAGGTGCGAACTTGTTGGGCCATTTAAACTGGACTAGTTTGTATCTTATGATGACTGGGCCAAAAGCTTCTAAAATGACGATGGGCCGCTTTGTGTTCGGGCCCCTTATCATTTGAAGCTGTTTAGCCACATTATCGCAAAAGTGTAAATCTGTTGGGCCTTTTTCAACTGGGATAAGTTTGCACCTCGCAATAGTATGGTTGAATGCTTTGAAATGATAACAGGCCAACTTGTGTGAAAACTTTGACGAGCTTATATATTCCATGCATCGCATGCATACATGCTGACTCACAGTTTTAAAAGCCACCATAGATACCCGTTGGGTTAGGGAAGATGGAAGACTCTTCAAAAGGCTGTTAGCGAACATGAGCGAGTCGGAGAACGAGAGATCTCGTATGGATCAATTGGAGACTGGTCTCACTAAGGTTACCGAGCAGTTGCAAGCTTTGACCACCTCTATGGCCAATATGGCTGTACCCCGCACTGGGGGAGACTCCGAGAATGTGAGGCGTGAAGAGCCTCCGAATAGGTTGAGTGATGAAATCCCTGTCTTTGATGATGACGTGGCTGAGTATGCCATGGGAAGGATAGTCGGGTTTCATGCCAAATTGTAGAAACTCCGAGATCAGGTAAAGTTAGTTACCCGTAAGCTGAAGGGTAAGCATGAAGATTTGCTAGACTATGATGCGATGAGTTTCGAAAAGCAGCTGACTTCTCAGTTCAAGATGCCCGACATAGCCAAGTTCAACGGGAATGGGGATCCGAGGGTCCATCTTCGAAAACATGTTTCTGTGATGAGTTCAGTGGGTCTGTCGAAGCATCAGGTTCAGAAAATGTTTGGGATATCACTTGAGGGGGCACCCGTGGTGTGGTATCATGGCCTGGATAGGAAGGTCAAAGATGATTGGAGGGCATTGGCAAAGACCTTTCTGAATCAGTATGTCACGGATCTAGAGATCGACTTTTCACTTCGCGACTTGAAGAATACCAAACAGAAGCCGGAGGAGAGCTTCAAAGATTATATGGATCGCTGGAGGAGCCAACTTCTGAAGATACAGACTCGGCCTTCAGAGAAGGATCAGATCAAGATGATTATCAAGGGCACCAAGCCCTCTATTTATGGCAAGCTGAGGAGGATGACCTATATGATTATTGATTTTCGACAGCTGAGAGAGACTGTCATGGACATTGAGGAGGAAGAAGCTGAGAATAGGAATTTTTATAGCTTGAATAGAAGGACCGTTGGGGGACCATCGGGAACCAAGCCTATTTCTGCTGAGGTTCCTACCATCAGAAACAGGCATTTTTCTAACATAGGTAAGCCTTTGTCTAAAGTGCTTGAGAAGTTGAAGAGACATGGACTCCTCAAACCCTTGGAAGCTAGACCACTTCCCGATCCTCTACCACCACACCTCAATATGAACCTATAATGCCATTACCACCAGTAAAAAGGCCATGACACCGACAACTGCGCCTGCCTCAGACATGAAATCCAAGACCTCACCGACTCCCACAAAAAACCCGAGCCAGAAAAAGAGCAACCCAACACACATAGAAACCCCTACCTAACTATCACTCCATCCCACCACCCACCTATATGATCAACTCCGGCCTGCCTGAAAGCCTTGTCCTCCAAACCTTTGACCGCCAAGCCTTTTGCCTAGGGATATGGGTTAGTAGTAGTGAGGATCAGACGGAGCATGGAAAGAATTTCTTGGAGGACTTCTCGAGCAGTGATGAGGATGAGGTGAGAGGAATGACATGCATTGGGCGTTTTTACAATGATACAATGGATAAAGGTAATGAAGTGTTGGTAGAAGGCAGAGAAGTGGCAGAGAACGTGGATAATGCTGAAGGAGATGTAGTGCTGCATCAGTTGAAGAAGACACGAGCATATGTGAGCATTTGGGAGTTGTTGTGCGTATCTCAAGAGTATAGGCGTGCCATGGTTGAGGCCTTGAGCAAGATAATAGTATCAGAAGATGCCAACCCTATAATATTTGTAGGATTGGTACAGAAGAAATCTTTGCAGGTGATAAATTTTTCTGAGGAGGAACTCTTGGTGGAGGGAATGAATCACAATAGGCCACTATTCATAAGAGCGGAGGTGAGGGGCAAGAAGACATCTTGTGTAATGGTGGATGATGGCTCATCTATCAATGTGTGCCCTTTAAAGATTTTGTCAAGTTTGGGAATGAAGACGACAGATCTGAATCCCTCCAATATGACTATCAAGACATATGATGATAGTAAGCGAGGAGTTGAAGGCACTTTTGCTGCAGTAGTCAGAGTTGGCCCAATAGAGGATGAGGTCAAGTTCACAGTGCTTGATATCCCGGCCACTTTTGCTTTGCTATTGGGGAGACCATGGTTTCACAAGCTTGGGGGCGTGCCCTCCACTTTGCACCAGGCCATCAAGTTTCCGTATGGGGGAGAGATTGCCACTATTAGAGCTGAAGTAGACAACGCTGCGGCCGCCTTGGAGATACAACCTCTCACGAGGTTCCAAGTGTCGACAACCTTTGAGGAGAGGATGGATCCTAAGGTGGCTAGGATCATGGAGAAGATGAAGTTTGAGCCAGGTACAGGTTCGGGTGTTGGAGGAGCATTGCCTGACTTCAAGGGGCAGACCACCATGAGAGGTTTGGGATACAAATCAAATGAAGATTAGCCGAAGACTAAGAAGAAAGGGTTGAAGTTGACAGAATATTTTGTGAAAGCCACATGGTACCAAGGAGAGCCTGAACCAGTGGAAGTCAACGGGGTCATGGTACTAGGATTTGAGATCTTCCAGGATGTGATGGGTAGGAAACCATTGGCAGTAGAAATTACAAAGGAGGAAGACAAGTGGGAGGAGGAGTTGATGCAGCTGGAGAGCCTGACTCTCACGGAGAGCAAGGAGACTGAAGAAAACCCGGCTATGGAGGATGAAGTGTCCGTGGAAGACAAAGATGTTTTTCTCCCTGATTTATTTGAGTGTACCCCTGCATTCATTAATAATAAAGACATTCATTTCACTTACTTTCCCGAGTCTCTTCCTTTCAATTTGTACGACTTGAGTATATTTGACATCAACTCAACCAAAAAAAATGCATTTAACTTTGGCACGCTTGAAAGCCCCAAGGAGATTCTAATTACATGTGAGGTTACCCTTGAGGAGCAGAAGAAATTAGAGGGGATGTTAGTCAAATATGCTAAAGTTTTCGCCTGGTCCTATGAGGACACGCCCGGAGTGGATAGAAGTATCGCCCAACACATGATACCGACTTATCCGAACATGAGGCCAGTAAAACAGAAGCTCCGAAGGATGAGACCTGAGTAGGCCGAGAAATTTAGAGAGGAAGTCAAGAAACAGATAGATATGGGATTTCTGGAAGTACTGAAGTGTTAGACAATTATGACCCATAGCGTAACTATTTGTAAAAGACATTATGGTTTTGTACAAATTAACTATTTGACTATGGAAATTGCCATTTTTATCATTTTGTAATTGGATTATTTAAATATAAAGTGATAAAAGTCCTTATGATTTGTTCTGGATTATAAGATATGAGACAGTATCAATCCACTAAGGTTTAATCATTAAATATCCATAGTCGTAGTATTATCAAGACTGGACATCGATAATGCGGAATAGACTAGTATTGCACTTGTGCACATTGTGGGAGCATAACGTTATAGTTCTCATATATTTAAGTATTGGATACTTATGCAAGTGTGATATGAGGTTGTGTTTACCGATGGTATGGAAACAGCTTCGCTTCGGATAGACCCCACGGAATCCCATTGGTTGTATGACAATGAGTCTATGGGAATCCGATTCAGGGTATGTGTATTTGGTCTTAAACTGAGACTTGCATCGCTAATACTTGCGACAATCATTACGCTTTAGTTTTGGTCGTCCGGGACTTTAACAGGTTCTGTGTACTCCTCTTCTGGGATTATTGAGAATCGTAGAGTATTGGATGTGATGTCAAGATGGAAGTATCACTTCAGTCATATGAAGATGATGATTACGCAGGGATACACAACTAGTACTCTAATGTGTTGCAAGCATCGGGATAATATGACAACGTCATGATTATCCGATTAAAGAGACTAGTTGCTTGTGATCCAATATATGCTTCTTACGGGGCAGACACTATTTCAACCCCAGGCCTTGCATATGACATATAATACTGGATCGCAATATGTAATACTACGTATTCTACGCCTAACATAGATTGTATATTCTAGTAAGAATATTTATGGAGAATTCGGTAGGCACGGTGTTGGACAGTTATGACCCATAGCGTCACCGTTTGTAAAAGACATTGTGTTTTTGTACAAAATTAACTATGTAGTAATGAAATTGCCTTTTACCGTCTTGTAATTTATTTACTTTGATACATAAATGGTAAAAGTCCTTATGATTAGTTCCGGATTGAGATGATAAGAGACAGTATCAATCCATAAAGGTTTAATCATTAAATATCCCTAGTCGTAGTATTATCGAGATTGGACATCGATAATACGGAATAGACTAGTATTATACTTGTGCGCGTTGTGAGGGCATAACGACATAGTTCTCGTATATTTAAGCATTGGATACTAATGCAAGTGCGATAGGAGGTTGTGTTTTACCGATGGTACAGAAAACAGCTTCGCTCTGGATAGACCCCGCGGAATCCCATTAGTAGTATGTATATGTGTTAGACAATTATGACCCATAGCGTCACTGTTTGTAAAAGACATTGTGTTTTTGTACAAAATTGACTATGTAATATTGAAATTTCCTTTTATCATTTCGTAATTTATTTACTTTGATATATAAATGGTAAAAGTCCATATGATTAGTTCCGGATTGAGATGATATGAGACAGTATCAATCCATAAAGGTTTAATCATTAAATATCCCTAGTCGTAGTATTATCGAGACTGGACATCGATAATGCGGAATAGACTAGTATTGCACTTGTGCGCGTTGTGAGGGCATAACGGCATAGTTCTCATATGTTTAAGTATAGGATACTTATGCAAGTGCGATAGGAGGTTGTGTTTTACCGATGGTACGGAAAACAGCTTCGCTCTGGATAGACCCCGCGGAATCCCATTGGTAGTATGTATATGTGTCTATGGGAGTTCGCGTCAGGGTAGATGTATTTGGTCTTAACCTGAGACTTACATCGCTAATACTTGCGACAATCGGTAAACTTTGGTTTTGGTCATCCAGGGCTTTAACAGGTTCTGTGTACGCCTCTATTAGGTTTATCGAGAATTGTAGTGTATTGGATGTGATGTCAAGACGGAAGTATCACTCCAGACATATGGAGATGATGATCACGCAGGGATTCATAACCCGTTCTCTATTGTGTTGCAACCATCGGGATAATGTGACAAGGTCATGATTATCCGATTCAAAGAGACTAGTTGTTTGATATCCGATATGTGCTTCGTACGGGGCAGACACTATTCCAGCCCCAGGCCTAGCACGTGACATCTGATACTGGATCGCAATACGAGATACTAGGTATTCTACGCCTGACATAGATTATATATTCCATTAAGAATATTTCTGGAGAATTGGGTAGGCACGGTGCTTTGCTAGAAGCCAACCATGTATTGTAAATCGATTAGCACGTGGTACGAGGTACTCACTTTATCGGATAGTCCGATAACCGGATTTACTGCCAATATATCCAGAGATCTCTTGGGTCGCTTCCCAAGGATTCACCGATGACAGTTGACTTAAATTAGAATTAATCTGGGATTAATTTAGAGAGAGAAAATTAATCTGGGATTAATATGGGCTTTATTTAATCTGGGATTAAAAGTGTTCAATAGAGAAAGAACGCGATTAATTTGGAATTAATCGGCAAAATAAATTTAATAGTTAAATTTGATTTTTCTATTTAATTTATTCAAATGGGCTAAAATTAATATATCGGATATATTAAAGTGAATTGGATTTCATTACGAGATTAAAGTCGGACTTTAATACGAACGAACGAATTAATTTAGAATCAGTTCGTGAACGACGTTCGTAATATATTTGCGAGGCATCGTTGTTTAATTGAATTAGATTTAATTATTTAGCGACGTAGGTTTGTTTAATCGGATTAAACGAAACCGAGCCGCAGAAAATGTTCGTAGAGATATTTGAATTTCGAATTCAAATATTTGGAGCCAAGTGTGGTAGGTGTTCCCACCACACAACTACCTTGTTTTGCTTTTTGAATACCATTTACCAATCTCTACATAGTTTTGGGTAAAAGGTGAAATGGTTTCACTTTAGGGTAAATGACAAAAGGCTTCTCTACAACTTTGGTAACACTTAACAAAATCAAAACAACAAACCCTAAATGCAAAAGGCTTGGCCGAAAATGCTCTCCCTCTCCTCTCTTTGTTTTTTTTTCAAATCAACAAAAAGCTAGTACTTTGGAAGTGAACAAAGGTGATAAGGAAACTACTCAAAAGCTTGGAATCATCCAAAAGCTTGGATCTTGGAGATCTTGCTCTCAAATTTTTTTAAAGCTCTATCACTCATTGTAAGTCTATTCCGCACCTTATAATGATAATATATATTGTTATTCATGCTTATTAGATCCTAATAATGTTCTAGGAACACTAACAATGGTATCATGAGCCTAATTTAAGCATGATAATTTCTAGGGTTCTTGAACCTAAAAATTTGGGGCTTTTATATTTTGAGCATGATTTTTTGAAATTGATGCTTTGAGTATGTTTACAACATGATAACTTAGAGTTATGCATGATTAGATTTGAAATAAATCAAAAGAATCAAAAAATAAAAAATCTTTAGCTTGGCCGGACCTACCTTGTCCATGCACTGCAGTTTTTTATTTTTTGTAACATGAAATAATGTGTTTAGATGCATGTTTAAATGATGATAGTTGGTTTAATTTGATTAGAATCAATGTCTATAATGTTCATGTTAAAATCAAAGTGCATGTTGAGCATGAAATGATATTATTAGGCTTCAATATGTCTCAAGCATGCAATGATGTGTTTTGGCTTGATTTTATGTTAAGCATGAATTATTAGTTTAAGCATGATTAATTAAGTTAATTAATATTTTGGAAATATTGAGTTTAATTAATTAATTATGCTAATACACTTTAATTAAAATAATTGCGATATTTGGAATATTATAATTATGATAATATGCCTTTAAAATTAATTGGGCTAAAAGTGTGTATTTGGGCCTAATGGGCTTGGTTTGACCAAGTTTGATTTTGGACTTTTGGATTGGATCCAATTGGGCCCAAAACCAATTCCATGAAGTCCAAATACATCACTTGGCCCTTTAAAGAATTTGATTGGGCCTAATGGGCCTAAATTGATTTGATGGCAATAGGGTGATTCCTATTGGGCCTTGGCATTTTGGGTTTGATCCATTATGGCCAAAGCCCATGCCTTAAGAATCAATTAAAAGCCCATTGGACTTTAATTAAATATCCATCTGCATATCGTTATTAATTTACTTTTGCGCCTTATGATGTTTTAGAAGCATGCTTAAAGGTGTATGATGAGACCTAATTAAAGATAATAAATTGGATGCCAATTTAAACGAAAAACCCTCAAAAACATATTAAGCGTTTTTCCTTCCGTTGAGTGATTCTTACTCAAGATCCAAAGTTGGCATTGGCTTGTTGGCCAAAGTCAAGGCCTTTGTCAATTGCGGATGTGTTTGAATCATGAAGGTTTTGTTACATATCCGTGTCTTGTCCAAGTTGTGATTTGTTGGCCAAAGTCAAGATCACTTCTTGTCCATCGACATTGGTTACGAAACTTTTCATGTCAATGGGTCCCGCTTAACTGGAATTATTAAGCTTGTTGTGCCAAAGCCAAGGCTTAGTTGATTCAGAGGAAAAAGGTTAGGAAAATATGTTTGACATATTGGCATATAGAAAGTATATGTGTTTCGGACTTGGATGTCCACCTACCGGATCTAGGAATTGGATGAGATCCAATTGATCTTCGAGATCTACCTAGTTAAGTTTCATACAGCTTGTTGGCCAAAGTCAAGGTTGTATGTTATTTAACGGGATCCTAGCCCACTAGGAAATTAGGTTTCCCGAGTACTCGACAGAGGGTTAGAGGCTCGCCGAAAAATCGTGGGAGGCTAGTATTGAATTTGCAATTTCATTCAGATACTTAGCTTTACGCGCTTTCAAATAATTTCGTCAATATTACTTTATTAGTTGGACTAATATATTGTTATTTTTCTATGTAACAGTTAGACTGTACCCATTATCGTTGACTAGATAGTTAGACTATCGTAAGTCAAGATGACAGGCAAAGGAAATGTCCGCGACATTATCATGGGAGATAATGTCTTCAAGGGCACGAATTTTACAGATTGGGAAATGAACCTTAGGATTGTCCTAGGTTCAGAGAGGCTGTTGTATACTTTACAAAGACCTCTTGGGCCAAAGACCTCTTGGGCCTAAGCCCGGACCGAATGAGACACTTGAGCTGGAGCTTTGGAAGACTCACAGCGATGATTGTGACACAACTCAGTCCATTATGCTTGCTTCGATGACTCAACACTTTCGTAGACAAAATAGGGACTTGGATCCTTATAATATGTTAGCGAGGTTGCAAGATCTGCATCGCTCTAACAAAAGGATGCAGAGGTACGAGTTAGTCAAGAAGCTCTTTCGCTCACGCATGACAGATGGCATGTCTGTTGAGTCCCACGTGGCTCAGATGATTGCTGACATCGATGAGCTGGCCAACATGGGGATAGTCTTTGAGGCAGAGATTACTGTGGATATGATCCTGCAATCTCTCCCCGATTCCTGGAGACAGTTCATCATAAATTATAATTTGATGAACAACAGTGATACTCTTGGAGAGTTATTGGCTGAAAAGGAGCTTCAAAAGGGCAACAAGCGCGAGGCGCACTTTGCATCGACATCTCATGGACCTAGGGCTGGGCCCAAGGCAATTGGAGGTGTGCAAAAGAAGAAGCATATTCAAAGGGGCAAGGCCAAAAAGTCAAAGGCTTCTGGGAAGCCAAAGGATAAATCTCAGGATGTTTGCCTACAGTACGGCAAGTGGGGTCACTAGAAGCGTGACTACCGCGAGTACAAGGCGCTTCAGAAGGAGATAAAGGCGGGCAAGACACCGGCCTCATGTATGTTTGTTATTGAAATAAACATGGCTACTTCTAGTTTTAAAAATTGGATTTTTGATTCTGGTTGTGGTACTCACATATGTACTGATGTGCAGGATCTGCAGATTAGCAGGAGACTGGCTTCAAGAGAGATTGATCTACGTGTTGGAAATGGGGCACCAGTCGCCGTTTTGGCCGTTGGCACTTTTGTTTTATAACTGCCTTCGGGGCATGTACTTAAACTTTCAGACTGTTATTATGTACCTAGTTTGACTAGGAATATTATCTCTGTATCTTGTTTGACCCAATGCGGGTACACTTTTGTATTCCGAAACACTGGGTGTTTTGTTTATAAAGATGATTTTGAGATATGTTCAGCTGATGCTAATAATGGTCTTTATATTTTGAATATAAATCAATCTCAAACATATAATGTAACAAACAAAAGGCTCAAACTAAGTAACAAAGATGAGACTTACATGTGGCACTGTCGTCTGGGATACATTAACAAGACTCGCATATCCACACTTTCGAAGAGTGGGTACTTGGATGAATTTGATCCAAATTCATATGACGTCTGTGAATCTTGCTTATTAGGCAAAATGCCTAAATCACCTTTTAGCGGTAAAGGTGTACGCGCCACCGAACTGTTAGCCCTCGTTCATAGTGACGTTTGTGGGCCTATGTCTAGCCAGGCTAGAGGTGGATTCGAATACTTCGTAACCTTTACGGATGATGCATCACGTTATGTTTATGTGTATCTTATGAGACACAAGTCGGAAACTTTTGGGAAATTCAAAGAGTTTCGACACGAAGTTGAAAAACAGACCGACAAGAGTATAAAGACATTACGGTTGGACCGTGGTGGCGAATACTTGAGCAATGAGTTTCTAGATTACTTGAAAGAATATGGTATTCTTTCACAGTGGACTCCTCCTGGAACACCGCAATTAAACGGTGTATCCGAACGGAGAAACCGAACTCTGTTGGACATGGTAAGGTCTATGATGAGTCGCACTGAGCTACCTATTTCATTATGGGGATATGCATTAAATAGTGCAGTTCTTATTTTGAATAAGGTTCCGTCAAAGTCTGTACAACAGATACCATATGAGATATGGACAGGAAAGAAACCGGGTTTCTCATTCCTAAAGATTTGGGGATGCTGGGCATACGTCAAACATTTGGAAGGTACCAAACTTGAGCCCAAATCGGATAAATGCCTATTCGTATGATATCCTAGGGAAACCAAAGGATATTACTTCTATCACCCATGAGAGAACAAAGTATTTGTTGCTCTACATGCGGTTTTCCTTGAGAAGGAGTTCCTAAATACAGTGGTATGTGGGAGGAAAGTAGAACTCGATGAAAATTAGAGTGATACTATTCCTGGCATAGAATCCTCAACGGAACAAGAACAATCCATCCAAGATGAGACTGTACCACAATCTTCTATTACACAAGGATCGCGTAGGTCGGAGAGAGTCAGGAACCAACCTGAGAGGTATGGGTTTCTGATCTCGCCTCATGTAGATATTAATCTCATTGAGGAAGACGAACCGGCTACGTATGAGAAAGCGATACAAGATATCGATTCCGCTTTATGGTAAGAGGCCATGAAGTCCGAAATGGATTCCATGTACACCAACCAAGTTTGGACACTGGTTGATGCACAAGAAGGCGTAAATCCTATTGGATGCAAATGGATCTTCAAGAAGAAGACCGACATGGAAGGTAACCATACAAACGTACAAAGCTAGGCTTGTAGCGAAGGGGTATCGTCAACGACACATGGTGTCGATTACGACGAAACTTTCTCACCCGTTGCCATGATTAAATCCATTCGGATAATGCTTGCTATTGCTGCATATTTTGATTACGAGATATGGTAGATGGACGTTAAAACCGCTTTCCTTAACGGAAACCTTTTGTAGGATGTTTATATGCAACAGCCTGACGGTTTTATCGTGCCTAGACTTGCAAACAAGGTTTGTAAGTTAAATCGATCCATTTATGGACTGAAGCAAGCATCACGATCATGGAACCAACGTTTTGATGAGATCATAAAAGAATATGATTTCATTCAAAATGAGAATGATCCTTGTGTATATAAGAAGTTTAGTGGGAGCGCACTGACATTCATTGTCCTTTATGTTGACGATGTATTGCTTATGGGCAATGACATTCCCATGTTAACCTCGGTGAAAGCTTGGCTTTCATTAAAATTCTCCATGAAGATCTGGGAGAAGCAGCCTTTATTCTAGGAATAAAGATCTACAGGGATAGATCTAGAAAGCTGCTTGGACTCTCTCAGAGCACGTACATTGACAAAGTGTTGAAAAGATTCAACATGGATCAGTCCAGAGGGGACTGTTACCAGTGTCACATGGCATCTCTCTATCTAAGGACATGTGTCCTAAAACTCAAGATGAGAGAAACAGCATGAGTCGGATACCATTCGCCTCGGCAGTCGGATCGATCATGTATGCCATGATATGTACACGACCTGATGTCTCGTATGCTTTGAGCATGTGTAGTCGCTATCAGGCCGATCCAGGTGATGGTCACTGGATGGCAGTTAAGAACATCCTTAAGTATCTTAGACGAACTAAGGATGCTTTCTTAATTTATGGAGATGGAGAACATGAGGTAACTGGGTATACCGATGCAAGTTTCCAAACCGATAAAGACGACTCTAAGTCGCAATCTGGGTACATATTTTGTTTGAACAACGGAGCAGTAAGCTGGAAATCTTCCAAGCAAGAGACTGTTGCCGATTCAACAACAGAAGCGGAGTATATTACTGCAGCTGAAGCGGTAAAAGAGGCAGTTTGGATCCGTAAATTCCTAATTGGATTAGGAGTTGTTCCGTTAGCAGATGAGCACGTTCCATTATTTTGTGACAATAACGGGGCTATAGTGCAGGCTAAGGAACCACGGTCTCATCAACGATCCAAGCATATTCTTCGACGTTTCCATCTGATTCGTGAGATCATACATCGTGGCGATGTGAAGATCGAGAAGGTCGCATCAGATGACAACATTACAAACCCGCTGACGAAAGCTATTTCACAGCAAAAGTTTGAGAAGCACATACATAGTTCAGGTGTTAGATGCTTGAGTGACTGGCTATAGGCCAAGTGGGAGATTGTTAGACAATTATGACCCATAGCGTCACTGTTTGTAAAAGACATTGTGTTTTTGTACAAAATTGACTATGTAATATTGAAATTGCCTTTTATCATTTCGTAATTTATTTACTTTGATATATAAATGGTAAAAGTCCATATGATTAGTTCCGGATTGAGATGATATGAGACAGTATCAATCCATAAAGTTTAATCATTAAATATCCCTAGTCGTAGTATTATCGAGACTGGACATCGATAATGCGGAATAGACTAGTATTGCACTTGTGCGCGTTGTGAGGGCATAACGGCATAGTTTTCATATGTTTAAGTATATGATACTTATGCAAATGCGATAGGAGGTTGTGTTTTACCGATGGTACGGAAAACAGCTTCGCTCTGGATAGATCCCGCGGAATCCCATTGGTAGTATGTATATGTGTCTATGGGAGTCCGCGTCAGGGTAGATGTATTTGGTCTTAACCTGAGACTTACATCGCTAATACTTGCGACAATCGGTAAACTTTGGTTTTGGTCATCCAGGGCTTTAACAGGTTCTGTGTACGCCTCTATTGGGTTTATCGAGAATCGTAGTGTATTGGATGTGATGTCAAGACGGAAGTATCACTCCAGACATATGGAGATGATGATCACGCAGGGATTCATAACTCGTTCTCTATTGTGTTGCAACCATCGGGATAATGTGACAAGGTCATGATTATCCGATTCAAAGAGACTAGTTGTTTGATATCCGATATGTGCTTCGTACGGGGCAGACAATATTCCAGCCCCAGGCCTAGCACGTGACATCTGATACTGGATCACAATACGAGATACTAGGTATTCTACGCCTGACATAGATTATATATTCCAGTAAGAATATTTCTGGAGAATTGAGTAGGCACGGTGCTTTGCTAGAAGCCAACCATATCTTGTAAATCAGTTAGCACGTGGTACGAGGTACTCACTTTATCGGATAGTCCGATAACCGGATTTACTGCCAACATATCTAGAGATCTCTTGGGTCGCTTCCCAAGGATTCACCGATGACAGTTGACTTAAATTAGAATTAATCTGGGATTAATTTAGAGAGAGAAAATTAATCTGGGATTAATATGGGCTTTATTTAATCTGGGATTAAAAGTGTTCAGTAGAGAAAGAACGCGATTAATTTGGAATTAATCGGTAAAATAAATTTAATAGTTAAATTTGATTTTTCTATTTAATTTATTCAAATGGGCTAAAATTAATATATCAGATATATTAAAATGAATTGGATTTCATTACGAGATTAAAGTCGGACTTTAATACGAACGAACGAGTTAATTTAGAATTAGTTCGTGAACGACATTCGTAATATATTTGCGAGGCATCGTTATTTAATTGAATTAGATTTAATTATTTAGCGACGTAGGTTCGTTTAATCGGATTAAACGAAACCGAGCCGCGGTAAATGTTCGTAGAGATATTTGAATTTCAAATTCAAATATTTGGAGCCAAGTGTGGTAGGTGTTCCCACCACACAACTACCTTGTTTTGCTTTTTGAATACCATTTACCAATCTCTACCTAGTTTTGGGTAAAAGGTGAAATGGTTTCACTTTAGGGTAAATGACAAAAGGCTTCTCTACAACTTTGGTAACACTTAACAAAATCAAAACAACAAACCCTAAATGCAAAAGGCTTGGCCGAAAATGCTCTCCCTCTCCTCTCTTTGATTTGTTTTCAAATCAACAAAAAGCTAGCACTTTGGAAGTGAACAAAGGTGATAGGGAAACTACTCAAAAGCTTGGATCTTGGAGATCTTGCTCTCAAATTTTTTTAAAGCTCTATCACTCATTGTAAGTCTATTCCGCACCTTATAATGATCATATCTATTGTTATTCATGCTTATTAGATCCTAATAATGTTCTAGGAACACTAACAATATGTGTCTATGGGAGTACGCTTCAGGGTAGGTGTATTTGGTCTTAACCTGAGACTTGCATCGCTAGTACTTACGACAATCGATACGCTTTGGTTTTGGTCGTCCAGGACTTTAACCGGTTCTGTGTACGTCTCTTATGTGTTTATTGAGAATCGTAGTGTATTGGATGTGGTGTCAAGACGGAAATATCACTTCAGACATGTGGAGATGATGATCACGCATGGATTCAGAACTTGTTCTCTATTGTGTTGCAATCATCAGGATAATATGACAAGGTCATGATTATCCGATTCAAAGAAACTAGTTACTTGATATCCGATATGTGCTTCGTACAGGGCAGACACTATTCCAACCCCAGGCCTTGCACGTGACATCTGATACTGGATCGCTATACGTAATACTACGGTATACTACGCCTGATATAGATCGTATATTCCATTAAGAATATTTCTTGAGAATTGGATTAGCATGGCGCTTTGCTAGAAGCCAACCTTGTTTCGTAAATCGGTAAAAATGTAGTACGAGGTACGTACGTGTTCGGATAGTCCGATGACCAGATTTACTGCCAACATATCCAGGGATCTCTTGGGTCGCTTCCCGAAAATTCACCGATGACATATGATTCGAGCATAATTAATCTCGGATTAATTATGGAGAGACTTTATCTTAGATAAAGTACTATTTGAAGAGAGAGAAAGATTAATTTGGAATTAATCAATAAAATAATATATTTGATATATTAAACGAAATTAGATTACGACGCAGAATTAAAATTAGATTTTAATTCGGGCAGGCGAGTTAATTTAGAATTAATTCGTTAGCGACGTGAATAGTAATTTTACTAGGCATAATTATTTAATTAAATTCGATTTAATTATGTCGCGACGGAAGTTCGTTAATTCAGAATTAGCGAACCCGGACCCAGGAGTGTTTGCGGGCCCACTCGCATTTGGAATCAAGTGGGGCCCACATGTCACATCAAGTGTCACATCACATGTCACATCAAGTGTCACATCACATGTCACCTTTATTCACTTTTGGATGATGTGATTAGGTGGAGTTGGTGGAGACTTTGAAAGCACTCCAAAGTCAAAGATTGAAAGACTTTTACCAAATCATTTTTGGTATATCTTTCTTTTATTTTTTGAAAACAAAAATACAAGCTTTCATTTCTCTCTCCATTGCCGAATTGGATGAAGCAAATCCTCTCCCATTTTTCTTTCATCTTGACCGAAAATTCAAAGAAGTAAGAGTGAAAATTTTGTTGTAAAATTTCATCGATCTAGCACTCATCAAAGAATCATTACAAGGTGTTAGGGAAACCTACTTGAGAGCTTGGAATAACAAGACAAATCTTGGAGCTTCGAGGGATCCCTTGGCCGAATACATAAAGTGTTCTTGGAGTTCATTTTGATTCTCAACACATCTCAAAGCCGATCAATGTAAGTGTGTTTCCGCCACTCTTCTTTGTTATTCATTCGCATTTCTATGCTTATTTTGATCTTGGGAATAAACCTAGAAACCCTACAATGGTATCTATGAGCCAATATGAGCATGAAATGAATTAAGGTAAAATTTGGGTAAAATCAATTTGAGCATGATTTGATAAAATTGATTGATTGAGTATACTTGAATAATGATATATTGAGGTTTTATTGGATCAATTTCATTAAATATTGATTGGATCAATTTTTACCCTATGCATAGGCTTGGCCGAATGTTACTGCCCTTATAAGTCTTGGTAATTTTTTGTTTCATTGATCATTGGATGACTTGAAACGATTAGGAATGTTGATTTAAAATCAATCGGATTGAAAAATGAAATCAGACAAAATTACCCACCATTGCCTAGAGCTTATTAGCATTTAATGACTTGATTTTTTGATTTAAAAATATTGGACATAAGTTGAACAAATGAATACATAATTAATTAGTTAAATTATATTTTTGAAATATTAATTTGGATAATTAATTGATGTATTACACTTGATTAATTAAATTTTAAAATTTGGAATTTTAAAATTTGATTAATTGGGCTTGATTTTGAATTGGGCTTAAAATTATTGTATTTGAGCATAATGGGCTTGGTTGGGCCAAGTTGGTTTAGGCCAATTGGATTGGATCAAAATTGGGCCTAAATCATTCCATTAAGTCCAAATATGACAAATGAGCTTTAAAAGTTTAATTGGGCCTTATGGGCCGAAATTGGTTTTTTGGCATATGAGGGTGATTCCTTAATTGGGCTTGGTAATTGGGTTTGACCCATATTGACCAAAGCCCATGCATTATAAAATCAATTGAAAGCCCATCGGACTTTAATTAAACGAACATTGGATGTTAGTTGGGCTTTGAGACCCGATAAGATTAGATTTGGAATCTAAGTCGTTAATCCGCATTAAAAAGTGTAGTCATTTAATTTGAAATTAAATACATGAATTAGTATTGAATACGAATTAAATTAGATTTAACGAGTAGTTCAATATAATTCAAGAATTCGTACTTTGAGTACTTATTCTCAAACGAGTTGGACTCGCGCAAAATCAAATCGTTGTTTGAACATTGGATGATCACATAATTCAAAGATTAATTAATTGGATTAGATTGATTGAATTGCATGCTATGAATGAATACATGGATGTGTTGAATGAATAACATATATCAAATGGATATTAGAGAGAAAGGGCAATTTTAGAAATTGTTGTAAATTTAGAATTTATTAAATTGGACCTGCGTGTCCAGCCTTATCCTCATTATTTCTTTGTATTCTCTTCTCACCTAATTCCCCTCAATGTAATGAGGTTTTTATTATTGTATTATGTTATTGGGTAGAAGTAGAATATTGCTAGCCGGGAGAGGAAATGGAGTGATTTGTTCTAGGAATAATCTGTCTAAATATCCATCCGCATATCGTTATTAATTTACTTTTCGCGCCTTATTATGCTTTTAGAATACATACTTAAGGGTGTATGATTAGACCTTAATAAAGATAATAAATTGGTTCCCAATTTATGCAAAAAACCCTCAAAATATATTTAGCATTTTTCCTTCCGTTGAGTGATTATTACTCAAGATCCAAAGTTGCCATTGATTTGTTGGCCAAATTCAAGACGTTTGTCAATTGATGATGTGTTTGAATCATGAAGGCTTTGTTCCACATCGGTGTCTTGTCCAAGTTGTGATTTGTTGGCCAAAGTCAAGATCACTTCTTGTCCATCGACATTGATTACGAAGTTTTCCATGTCAATGGGTCCCGCTTAACTGGAATCATTAAGCTTGTTGTGCCAAAGCCAAGACTTAGTTGATTCAGAGGAAAAAGGTTAGGCAAATATATTGGATATATTGGCATATATATTGTATATATGTTTCGGACTTGGATATCCACCTACCAGATCTAGGAATTGGATGAGATCCAATTAATCTTCGAGATCTACCTAGTTAAATATCATACAGCTTGTTGGCCAAAGTCAAGATTGTGTGTTATTTAACGGGATCCTAGCCCACTAGGAAACTAGGTTTCCCGAGTACTCGACAGAGGGTTAAAGGCTCGCCGAAAAATAGTGGGAGGATGGTATTGAATTTGCAATTTCATTCAGATACTTAGCTTTACGTGCTTTCAAATTATTTTGTCAAAATTATTTATTAGTTGGACTAATATAATGTTATTTTTCTTGTAACAGTTAGACTGTACCCATATATCGTTGATTAAATAGTTGGACTATCGTAATCAAGATGACAGGAAAGGGAAATGTCCGAGACATTATCATGGGTGAAAATGTCTTCAAGGGCACGAACTTTGCCGATTGGGAAATAAATATGAAGATAGTCATTGGAGCCGAGAGGCTGCTATATACTATACAGACACCTTTTGGGCCTAAACCCAAACCTGATCAGTTACTTGAGCTGGAGCTTTGGAAGACTCACAGCGATGACAACTCTACTGCTCAGTCAATTATACTTGCTGCTATGACTCAGCATTTCCGACGAAAGAACAGGGACTTGGATCCCTATAATATGTTAGCGAGGTTGCATGATCTTCACCGATCTAACCGTAGATCCCAGAGATACGAGTTGCAGAAGAAGCTCTTCCGTGCACGTATGTTAGATGGCATGTCTGTTGAGTCTCATGTGGCACATATGATAGCTGACATTGACGAGATGACTCAGATGGGGATAGTCTTAGAGGCTGAGACTACCATAGATTTAATCTTGCAGTCTCTCCTCGACACTTGGAGAGGGTTCATCATAAACTATAACTTGATGAATCAAGATGATACTCTTGGAGAGTTGTTGTCAATTCTCAAGGAAGCTGAGAAGGAGCTTCTCAAGGGCAATAAGCGCGAGGCACATTTTTCTTCGACATCTCAGACACCGAGGACTGGGCCCAAGACGACTTGAGGTGTGAACAAGAAGAAGTAAAAGAGAAAGGGCAAGGCCAAATCGTCAAAGGCTTCTGGGAAGCCTAAGGATAAGTCTTAGGATGTATGCCTCCCGTGCGACAAGCGGGGTCACTGGAAGCGTGACAGCCGCGACTACAAGGCACTCCATAAGGAGATTAAAGCGAGCAAGGCACCGGCTACAAGTATGTTTGTTATTGAAATAAACATGACTACTTCTAGTTTTAAAAATTAGATTTTTGATTCTGGTTGTGGTACTCACATATGTACTGATGTGCAGGATCTGCGGATTAGCAGGAGACTGGCCTCATGGGAGATTGATCTACGCGTCGGAAATGGGGCACCAGTCGCCGTTTTGGCCTTTGGCACTTTTGTTTTAGAATTGCCCTCAGGGCATCTACTAGAACTTACAGACTGTTATTATGTACCTAGTTTGACTAGGAATATTATTTATGTATCTATGTTAACCCAATGTGGGTATACTTTTATATTTCGAA
The DNA here is from genome assembly GCA_019454045.1 of Zanthoxylum bungeanum. Lineage (NCBI taxonomy): Eukaryota > Viridiplantae > Streptophyta > Magnoliopsida > Sapindales > Rutaceae > Zanthoxylum > Zanthoxylum bungeanum. Next base: position 33,310 of record SKCR01046191.1, on the reverse strand, counting down.
ACACCGGGTGTTTTATGTATAAAAATGATGTAGAAATTTTCATTGCTGTTGCAAATAATGGTCTTTATATTTTGAATGTAAATCAATCTCAAATATATAATATAACAAACAAAAGGCTTAAAATGAGTAACAAAGATGAAACGTATATGTGGCATTGTCGTCTCGCATATCCACACTTTCGAAGAGTGGGTACTTAGACGGATTTGATCCAAATTCATATGACGTCTGTAAATCTTGCTTATTAGGAAAAATGCATAAATCACCTTTTAGCGGTAAAGGTGAACGCGCCACCGAACTGTTAGCCCTCGTTCATAGTGACGTCTGTAAATCTTGCTTATTAGGTAAAATGCCTAAATCACCTTTTAGCAGTAAAGGTGAACGTGCCACGAACTGTTAGTCCTCGTTCATAGTGACGTATGTGGGCCCATGTCTAGCCAGGCTAGAGGTGGACATGAATGCTTCGTAACCTTTACGGATGATGCATCGCATTATAGTTATGTTTATCTTATGAGACACAAGTCAAAAATTTTTTGAGAAATTCAAAGAGTTTCGACACGAAGTTGAAAACAGACCGGTAAGAGTATAAAGACATTACGGTCGGACCATGGTGGCGAATACTTAAGCAATGAGTTTCTTGATTACTGGAAAGAATATGGTATTCTTTCACAGTGGACTCCTCCTAGAACACCGCAATTAAACGGTGTGTTCGAACGGAGAAACCAAACTTTGTTGGACATGGTTAGGTCTATGATGAGTCGCACTGAGCTACCTATTTCCTTCTGGGGATATGTATTAAACAGTGCAATACTTCTTTTGAATAAGGTTTCGTCAAAATCTGTTTAACAGACTCCGTATGAGATATGGACAGGAAAGAAATTGGGTTTCTCATTCCTGAAGTTTTGGGGATGCTGGGCATACGTCAAACATTTGGAAGATACCAAACTTGAGCCCAAATCGGATAAATGTCTATTCGTAGGATATCGTAGGGAAACCAAAGGATATTACTTCTATCACCCACGAGAGAACAAAGTATTTGTTGCTCTACATACGGTTTTCATTGAGAAGAAATTCCTAAATGCAGTGGTTAGCGGGAGGAAAGTAAAACTCGATGAAAATCGGAGTGATACTGTTCCTGGCATAGAATCCTCAACGAAACAAGAACAGTCCATCCGAGATGAGACTCTACCACAATCTTCTATTACACAAAGACCGCGTAGGTCGGAGAGAGTTAGGAAATAACCTGAGAGGTATGGGTTTCTGATCTCACCTCATGTAGATATTAATCTTATTGAGGATAACAAACCGGCTACGTATGAGAAAGCGATACAAGATATCGATTCCGCTTTATGGAAAGAAGCCATGAAGTCCGAAATGGATTCCATGTACACCAACCAAGTTTGGACACTGCTTGATGCACCAGAAGGCGTAAAGCCTTTTGGATGCAAATGGGTCTTCAAGAAGAAGACCGACAAGGATGGCAACGTACAAACGTACAAAGCTAGGCTTATAGCGAAGGGGTATCGTCAACGATATGGTGTCGATTACGACGAAACTTTCTCACCCATTGTCATGATTAAATCCATTCGGATAATGCTTGCTATTACTGCATATTTTGATTACGAGATATGGCAGATGGACGTTAAAACCGATTTCCTTAACGGAAACCTTTTGGAGGATGTTTACATGCAACAGCCTGACGATTTTATCGTGTCTAGACTTATAAACAATGTTTATAAGTTAAATCGGTCCATTTATGAACTGAAGCAAGCATCGCGGTCATGGAACCAACGTTTTGATGAGATCATAAAAGAATATGATTTCATTCAAAACGATGATGATCCTTGTGTATATAAGAAGGTTAGTGAGAGAGCACTGACTTTTATTGTCCTTTATGTTGACGATGTATTGCTTATTGGCAATGAAATTCCCATGTTAACATCGGTGAAAGCCTGGCTTTCATTGAAATTCTCCATGAAAGATCTGGGAGAAGCAGCCTTTATTCTTGGAATAAAGATCTATCTTGATATATCTAGAAAGCTGCTTGGACTCTCCCAGAGTACGTACATTGACAAAGTGTTGAATAGATTCAATATGGAACAGCCTTTTGCCAGTGTCACATGACGTCTATCCATCTAAGGACATATGTCCTAAAACTCAAGATGAGAGAGACAACATGATTTGGATACCGTTCGCCTCGGCAGTCGGATTGATCATGTATGCCATGATATGTACACGACCTGATGTCTCCTTGCTTTGAGCATGTGTAGTCGCTATCAGGCCGATCCATGTGAAGGTCACTAGATGGCGGTTAAGAATATCCTTATGTATTTTAAACGAACTAATAATACTTTCTTAATCTATAGAGATGGAGAACTTGAGGTAACTGGGTATACCGATGTAAGTTTCCAAACCGATAAAGACGACTGTAAGTCGCAATCCGGGTAAATATTTTGTTTGAATAACGGAGCAGTAAGCTGGAAATCTTCCAAGCAAGAGACTGTTGTCGATTCAACAATAGAAGCGGAGTACATTGCTGCAGCTGAAGCAGCAAAAGAGGCAGTTTGGATCTGAAAATTCCTAATTGGATTAGGAGTAGTTCCGTTAGCAGCTGAGCCCGTTCCATTGTATTGTGACAATAACGGGGCTATATCGCAGGCTAAGAAACCACGGTCTCATCAACGATCCAAGCATGTTCTTTGACGTTTCCATCTGATTCGTGAGATCATACATTGTAGCGATGTGAAGGTCGAGAAGGTCGCATCAGATGACAACATGACAGATCCGCTGACGAAAGCATTCCTCAGCAAAAGTTTGAGCGACATGTACATAGTTCAGGTATTAGATGCTTGAGTGACTGACTATAGGCTAAGTGGGAGATTGTTGGACAGTTATGACCCAATAGCGTCACCGTTTGTAAAAGACATTGTGTTTTTGTACAAAATTAACTATGTAGTAATGAAATTGCCTTTTACTGTCTTGTAATTTATTTACTTTGATACATAAATGGTAAAAGTCCTTATGATTAGTTCCGGATTGAGATGATATGAGACAGTATTAATCCATAAAGGTTTAATCATTAAATATCCCTAGTCGTAGTATTATCGAGATTGGACATCGATAATGCGGAATAGACTAGTATTGCACTTGTGCGCGTTGTGATGGCATAACAACATAGTTCTTATATATTTAAGTATTGGATACTTATGCAAGTGCGATAGGAGGTTGTGTTTTACCGATGGTACGAAATACAGCTTTGCTTTGGATAGACCCCTCAGAATCCCACTAGTAGTATGACTATGTGTCTATGGGAATCCGATTCGGGGTAGGTGTATTTGGTTTTAACCTGATACTTGCATCGCTAGTACTTACGACAATCGATACACTTTGGTTTTGGTCGTCCAGGACTTTAACAGGTTCTGTGTACTCCTCTTCTGGGTTTATTGAGAATCGTAGTGTATTGGATGTGATGTCAAGACGGAAGTATCACTTCAGACATATGAAGATGATGATCACGCAGGGATTCAGAACTGGTTCTCTATTGTGTTGCAACCATCGGGACAATATGACAAGCTCATGATTATCCAATTCAAAGAGACTAGTTGCTTGATATCTTATATGTGCTTCGTACAGGGCAGACACTATTCCAGTCCCAGGCCTTGCACGTGACATCTGATACTGGATCGCTATACGTAATACTATGGTAGTAGACACCTGATATAGATCGTATATTCCATTAAGAATATTTCTGGAGAATTGGGTAGGCATGACGCTTTCCTAGAAGCCAACCTTGTCTCGTTAAGTGGTAAAAATGTAGTACGAGGTACGTACGTGTTCGGATAGTCCGACGACCAGATTTACTACCAACATATCTAGGGATCTCTTGGGTCGCTTCCCGAAGATTCACCGATAACGTATGATTCGAGCTTAATTAATCTGTGATTAATTATGGAGAGACTTTATCTTGGATAAAGTACTATTTGAAGAGAGAGAAAGATTAATTTTGAATTAATGGATAAAATAATATATTCGATATATTAAACGAAATTAGATTTCGAAGCAGAATTAAAATTAGATTTTAATTCGGGCAAACGAGTTAGTTTAGAATTAATTCGTTAGCGCATGAATAGTAATTTTACTAGGCATAATTATTTAATTAAATTCGATTTAATTACATCGTGATGGAAGTTCGTTAATTCGAAATTAGCGAACCCAGGCCCGAGAGTGTTTGCGGGCCCACTCACATTTGGAATTGAGTGGGGCCCACATATCACATCAAGTGCCACATCACATGTCACCTTTATTCACTTTTGGATGATGTGATTAGGTGGAGTTGGTTGAGACTTTGAAAGCACTCCAAAGTCAAAGATTGAAAGACTTTTACCAAATCATTTAAAATACAAGCTTTCATTTCTCTCTCCATTGCCAAATTGGATGAAGCAAATCCTCTCCCATTTTTCTTTCATCTTGACCGAAAATTCAAAGAAGAAAGAGTGAAAATTTTGTTGCAAAATTTCATAGAGCTAGCACTCATCAAAAAATCATTACAAGGTGTTAGGGAAACCTACTTGAGAGCTTGGAATCACAAGATAAATCTTGGAGCTTTGAGGGATCCCTTGGCCGAATACATAAAGTGTTCTTGGAGTTCATTTTGATTCTCAATACATCTCAAAGCCGATCAATGTAAGTTTGTTTCCGCCACTCTTCTTTGTTATTCATTCGTATTTCTATGCTTATTTTGATCTTGGGAATAACCTAGAAACCCAACACACGGTGCTTTGCTAGAAGCCAACTATGTCTTGTAAATCGGTTAGCACATAATACGAGGTACGGACTTAATCGGATAGTCCGATAACTGGATTTACTGCCAACATATCCAGAGGTCTCTTGGGTCGCTTCCCGGTTAATTAAGAGAGAGAAAATTAATCTGGGATTAATTGAGGTATTATTTAATCTGGGATTAAATGTGTTCAGAAGAGAGAGAGCGCGATTAATTTGGAATTAATCGGTAAAATAAATTTAATAGTTAAATTTGATTTTTTTATTTAATTATTTATATGGGCTAAAATTAATATATCGGATATATTAATTGGAATTAGATTTCAATACGAAATTAAAGTCGGACTTTAATACATGCGAACAGATTAATTTAGATTAATTCGTAAACGGTATTCGTAATAAATTTACGAGGCGTCGTTATTAATTAAATTAGATTTAATTATTTAGCGACGAAAATTCATTTAATAGGATTATACGGATTCGAGCCGCGGCAAATATTCGTAGAAGCCGTTTGAATTTTGAATTCAAAATGTGGGGCCCACTTCACATGTGGTAGTTGGGAGAGTAGTTGGTATTTATGCCAAACCACCTACTTTCCCAACCACCTTGAAATGGTTTTGGTGAAATCATTTACCCAACCACCTTATTTAGGTGAAAAGGGTAAATTGGTTTTACCAAAAGTCTTCTCTCACTCACTTTGAACACAACACAACTCAAAAACCCTAGAACACTCTTGCTTTGGGCGTGAGCGTCATCCATATTCTCTCTTTGATTTTATGGCAAAATCATTCAAAGCTAGCACTTCAAAGATTAACAAAGGTGATAGGGAAACAACTCAAAGCTTGGAATCAACATTCAAATGTTGGATCTTGGAGATATCTTTTCAAAATTTTAAATTTTAATCCGTTCATTGTAAGTATATTCCGTACCTTATAATGATATTAATCACATACTTTCATGCTTATTAGATCCTTGGCATGTTCTAGGAACACTAACAATGGTATCATGAGCCAATTTTAAGCATGAAAAATTCTAGGGTTCTTGAGACTTTAATTTGGGGTTTTTATGTTTTGAGCATGATTTCTTCAAATTGATTGTTTGAGTATGCTTAGAATATGGTAACTTAGAGTTATGTATGATTAGATTTGAGAAAATTTGATTGGATCAAAAATTAAAAATCACCTTACATTGGCCGAATGGGTTCAACAGTGGACTGCACTTTGATTTTTTTTATAACATCATTGGATGTGTTTAATGCATGATTAATATTGATTGTTGGTTTGATTAGATTGGAATCAAAGTCAATAATGTTTATGTTAAATTCAAAGAGCATGTTGAGCATGAAAATGATATGTTTTGCTTCAATTTGTGTTGAGCATAAATTGATTAACTTAAGCATGATTAATTAGTTAATTGATGTTTTGGAAATATTAAGATTAATTAATTAATCATGGCTAATACACTTTAATTTAATATTAAAATATTTGGAATATTAAAATTATAATTATTGGCCTTTAAAGTTTATTGGGCTAAAAGTGTGTATTTGGACTTAATGGGCTTGGTTTGACCAAGTTTGATTTTGGACTTTTGGATTGTATCCAATTGGGCCCAAAACCAATTACATAAAGTGCAAATACATCACTTAGCCTTTTAAAGAATTTAATTGGGCCTAATGGGCCTAAATTGATTTGTTGGCAATATGGTGATTCCTATTGGGCCTTGGCATTTTGGGTTTGATCCATTATGGCCAAATCTCATGCCTTAAGAATCAATTAAAAGCCCATTGGACTTTAATTAAAATGGCATTGGATGTTATTGGGCCTTTGAGACCCATCAAGATTGGATTTGGAATACAAGTCTTTATGGCATATAAATAAGTGTAAGTGTTTAATTTGGAATTAAAATTGAAATAGTATTGAATACAAATAAATTAGATTTAAAGTTATAGTTCGATATAATTCAAGAATACGTACTTAAAAGTATTTATTCTTAAACGAGTTGGACTCGCGCAAATCAAATCGTTGTTTGAACATTGGATGGTCATAAATTCAAAGATTAATTAATTGGATTAGATTAATTGAAAAACATGCTTTGTATGAATACATGAATGTGTTGTATGAATAATATATATCGAATGGATAAAGAAGAGTCTAAGTCGTAATCTGGGTACATATTTTGTTTGAACAACGGAGCAGTAAGCTGGAAATCTTCCAAGCAAGAGACTGTTACTGATTCAACAATAGAAGCAGAGTACATTGCTGCAGCTGAAGCAGCAAAAGAGGCAGTTTGGATCCGTAAATTCCAAATTGGATTAAGAGTAGTTCCGTTAGCAGCTGAGCCCGTTCTATTGTATTGTGACAATAACGGGGCTATAACACAGGCTAAGGAATCGCGGTCTCATCAACGATCCAAGCATGTTCTTCGATGTTTCCATCTGGTTCGTGAGATCATACATCATGGCGATGTGAAGATTGAGAAGGTCGCATCAGATGATAACCTTGCAGATCCACTGACGAAAGCTATTTCACAACAAAATTTTGAGCGACATGGGCTCCCCAAACCTTTGGAAGTTAGACCACTTCCCAATCATCTACCACCACACCTCAATATGAACCTATATTGCCATTACCACTAGCAAAAAGGCCATGACATCGACAACTTCGCCCGCCTCAGACATGAAATCCAAGACCTCATCGACTCCTATAAAATACCCGACCAAGAAAAAGAACAACCCAACACACACATAAACCCCCTACCTAACTATCACTCCGTCCCACCACCCACCTATAAGATCAGCTCCGGCCTACCTGAAAGCCTTGTCCTCCAAACCTTTGACCGCCAAACTTTTGCATGGGGATATGGGATAGTAGTAGTGAGGATGAGACGGAGCAGGGGAAGAATTTTGGGAGGAGGACTTCTCGAGCAGTGATGAGGATGAGGTGAGATGAATGACATGTAGTGGGAGTTTTTACAGTGATACAATAGAGAAAGGTAAGGAAGTGTTGGTAGAAGGCAGAGAAGTGGCAGAGAACGTGGATAATACTGAAGGAGATGTAGTGCTGCGTCAGTTGAAGAAGACACGAGCACAAGTAAGCATTTGGGAGTTGTTGTGCACATCTCAAGAGCATAGGCGTGCCATGGTTGAGGCCTTGAGCAAGATAATAGTATCAGAATATGCCAACCTTACAATGTTTGTAGGATCGATGCAAAAGAAATCTTTGTAGGTGATAACTTTTTCTGAGGAGGAACTCCCGGTAGAGGGAATGAATCACAATAGGCCACTATTCATAAGAGCGGAGGTGAGGGGCAAGAAGACATCTTGTGTAATGGTGGATGATGGCTCATCTATCAATGTGTGCCCTTTAAAGATTTTATCAAGGTTGGGAATGAAGACGACAGATCTAAATTCCTCCAATATGACTATCAAGGCATGTGATGATAGTAAGCGGGGAGTTGAAGGCACTTTTGCTGTAGTAGTCAGAGTTGGCCCAATAGAGGATGAGGTCAAGTTTACGGTGCTTGATATCCCGGTCACTTTTACTTTGCTATTGGGGAGACCATGGTTTCACAAGCTTGGGGGCGTGCCCTCCACTTTGCACCAGGCCATCAAGTTTTCGTATGGGGGAGAGATTGTCACTATTAGAGCTGAAGTGGACAATGCTGCGACTGTCTTGGAGATACAACCTCTCACGAGGTTCCAAGTGTTAGCAACGTTGAGGAGTGGATGGATCCTAAGGTGGCTAGAATCATGGAGAAGATGAAGTTTGAGCCAGGTACAGGTTTGGGTGTTGGAGGAGCATTGCCTGACTTCAAGGGGCAGACCACCAGGAGAGGTTTGGGATACAAATCCAATGAAGATAAGCCGAGGACTAAGAAGAAATGGTTGAAGCTAACAGAATATTTTGTGAAAGTCATAGGGTACCAAGGATAGCCTGAACCAGTGGAAGTCAACGGGATTATGGTACTAGGATTTGAGATCTTCCAGGATGTGATGGGTGGGACACCATTGGAAGTAGAAATTACAAAGAAGGAAGACAAGTGGGAGGAGGAGTTGATACAGCTGGTGAGCCTGACTCTCGCAGAGAGCAAAGAGACTGAAGAAATCCCAGCGATGGAGGATGAAGCGTCTGTGGAAGACGAAGATGTTTTTCTCCCTAATTTATTTGAGTGTACCCATGCATTCATTAATAATAAAGACATTCATTTCACTTACTTGCCCGAATCTCTTCCTTTCAATTTGCACGACTTGAGTATATTTGACATCAACTCAACCAAAATGAATGCATTTAACCTTGGCATGCTTGAAAGCCCCAAGGAGATTCTAATTGCAAGTGAGGTTACCCTTGAGGAGCGGAAGAAATTAGAGGAGATGTTAGTCAAATATGCTAAAGTTTTCGCCTGGTCCTATGAGGACATGCCCGGAGTTGATAGAAGTATCGCCCAACACACGATACCGACTTATCCAAACATGAGGCCAGTAAAGCAGAAGCTCCAAAGAATGAGACCTGAGTGGGCCGAGAAAGTTAGAGGGGAAGTCAAGAAACAGATAGATATGAGATTTCTGGAAGTAATGAAGTGTTAGACAATTATGACCATAGCGTCACTATTTGTAAAAGACATTATGGTTTTGTACAAATTAACTATGTGACTATGGAAATTTCCATTTTTATATCATTTTGTAATTGGATTACTTAAATATCAAGTGATAAAAGTCCTTATGATTAGTTCCGGATTATAAGATATGAGATATTATCAATCCACTAAGGTTTAATCATTAAATATCCATAGTCGTAGTATTATCGAGATTGGACATCGATAATACGGAATAGACTAATATTGCACTTGTGCACGTTGTTGGAGCATAACGGCATAGTTCTCATATATTTAAGTATTAGATACTTATACAAGTGTGATAGGAGGTTGTGTTTACCAATGGTACGGAAACAGCTTCGCTTCGGATAGATCCCATGGAATCCCATTAGTTGTATGACAATGTGTCTATGGGAATCCGATTCAGGGTAGGTGTATTTGGTCTTAAACTAAGACTTGCATCGCTAATACTTGCGACAATCATTACGCTTTAGTTTTGGTCGTCCGGGACTTTAACAGGTTCTGTGTACGCCTCTTCTGGGCTTATTGAGAATCGTAGAGTATTGGATGTGATGTCAAGATGGAACTATCACTTCAGTCATATGAAGATGATGATCACGCACGGATACACAACTGGTACTCTAATCTGTTGCAACCATCGGGATATTAAGACAACGTCATGATCATCCGATTAAAGAGACTAGGTGGTTGTGATCCGATATATGCTTCGTACGGGGCAGACACTATTCCAGCCTAAGGTCTTGCATGTGACATTTGATATTGGATCGCAATACGCAATACTACGTATTCTACACCTGACATAGATTGTATATTCCAGCAAGAATATTTCTAGAGAATTGGGTAGGCACAGTGCTTTGCTAGAAGCCAACCATGTCTTGTAAGTCGGTTATCACGTAGCACGAGGAACGCACTTAATCAGATAGTCCGATAACCGGATTTACTGCCAACATATCAAGAGGTCTATTGGGTCACTTCCTAAAGATTCACCGATGACAGTTGACTTAAATTAGAATTAATCTGGGATTAATTAAGAGAGAGAAAATTAATATGGGATTAATTGAGTTATTATTTAATATGGGATTAAATGTGTTCGGAAGAGAGAGAGCGATTAATTTGTAATTAATCGGTAAAATAAATTTAATAGTTAAATTTGATTTTTCAATTTAATTATTCATATGGCCTAAAATTAATATATCGGATATATTAATTGAAATTAGATTTCAATACGAAATTAAAGTCGAAATTTAATACATGCGAACGGATTAATTTAGAATTAATTTGTAAACGGAATTCGTAATAAATTTATGAGACGTCGTTATTTAATTAAATTAGATTTAATTATTTAGCGACGAAAATTCATTTAATCGGATTAAACGGATCCGACCCGCGGTAAATATTCGTAGAAACCGTTTGAATTTTGAATTCAAAATGTGGGGCCCACTTCACATGTGGTAGTTGGGAGAGTAGTTGGCATTTATGCCAAACCACCTACTTTCCCAACCACCTTGAAATGGTTTTGGTGAAACCATTTACCCAACCACCTTGTTTAGGTGAAAAAGGGTAAATTGGTTTTACCATAAGTCTTCTCTCACTCACTTTGAACACAACACAACACAAAAACCCTAGAACACTCTTGCTTTGGGCGTGAGCTTCATCCATATTCTCTCTTTGATTTTGTGGCAAAATCATTCAAAGCTTGCACTTCAAAGATCAACAAAGGTGATAGGGAAACAACTCAAAGCTTGTAATCAACATTCAAAGGTTGGATCTTGGAGATAGCTTCTCAAAATTTTAAATTCTAATCCATTCATTGTAAGTATATTTCACAACTTATAATGATCTTAATCACACACTTTCATGCTTATTAGATCCTTGGCATGTTCTAGGAACACTAAATGAAGTACCCCGAGTGGTTGGCAAATATTGTGCTAGTGCCGAAGAAAGATGGGAAAGTTAGAATGTGCGTGGATTATAGAGACCTTAACAAAGCTTGCCCGAATGATGATTTTCCCATACCTCATATAGACGTGATGGTCGATAGTACGGCCTTGTCTGTCATGTACTCATTCGCAGATGGGTTCTCTGGATATAATCAAATTCTTATGGTCGAAGAAGATAAGTATAAGAGTGTCTTTGTCACGGAGTGGGGAACGTATTGCTACAAGGTGATGCCGTTTGGACTTAAAAATATAGGAGCCGCTTATCAATGGATGGCCACTACATTATTCCATGACTTGATGCATAAAGAAATTGAGGTATATGTGGATGACATGATGGTGAAATCAGAGACAAGAAGATGACACATAGAAGCACTGGAAAAGTTCCTCGAACGAGTCGAAAAATACAACCTGTGAGTAAATCCCAAGAAGTGTGTATTCGGGATAACGTCAGGCAAGCTGCTAGGGCACACAGTAGGAATGAGAGGGATAGAAGTGGAACCTGAGAAGATCAAAGCGATTACCGAAATGCCTGCGTCGAAGATAAAAAAAGAAGTTAGAGTATTCCTCGGGAAAATCCAGTACATTAGTCGATTTATCACCAAGTTGACGTTAGTATGTGAGTCTATCTTCAAATTACTGAGGAAGGACCAGCCAGTGAAATGGAATGAGCAATGCCAAGAAGCCTTCAACAAGATCAAGGAATACATAGTGAAACCTCATGTCTTAAAACCTCTAAGACCGGGGAAACCCTTAGTACTGTATTTGGCCATAGAACCCGAAGCGCTGGGGGCAATGATGGTACAAGTAGATGAGACGGGGTAGAGCATGCAGTCTACTACCTTAGTAAGAATATGCTTCCGTATGAGGCCCGCTATCAAGAAGTAGAGAAGATCTGTTTGGCAGTAATGTGGGCTTCCAGAAAATTACGTCATTACTTCCAATCCTACAAGATCCAGGTAGTAGCGAAGGAGAATCCCTTGAAGTATCTGCATTCGGTGCCTTCGCTAGTAGGGAATTTAGATAGATGGTTGTCGTTGCTGACAAAGTTTGATATTGAGTACCTCACTTCTAAAATAATCAAAGGTCTAACCGTAGCGGAGTTCTTAGCATTGTAACCAATAAAAGGAGACCGATACAAGTTTGAATTCCAAGACGAGGAGATCCAGGCAATAACAGTTCAAGGATGGAAGATGTATTTCGACGGAGCGGTGAACTACAAAGGAGCCGAAATAGGAATCGTGATAGTAACCCTTGAAGGAGAAACACTGCCTACGGCCAAGAGGTTGACGTTCGGAGTAACTAACAATATGGCCGAATATGAAGCATGCACCTTTGGACTGACTGCATTGATAACCTTGAAGGCTAAGAACGTCGAATTTTATGGAGACTCAATATTGGTAATCCGACAGATTCAAGCAGAATGGGAATTGAAGGAAGAACGGTTGAAATCCTACTTATTCCACCTCAGGTATCTGACACAGGCCCTCACTGATTGTAAATTCTAGCACTTGCCGCGAGAAGAGAACCAAATAGCAGATGTGTTAGCTACACTAGCCGCAATTTGGGAAAATTATAAAGAAGTTGGTGATGAGACCTCTAGCGTTGACAATGGCGAATATACCTGTTTACAAGATAGAAAGGGTCTTAGAAGTAGAGGCCGATGATGGGAAACCCTGGTACTATGATATTCAGTGATACTTAGAACGCAGGGACCTTCTGGAAGAAGCAAGTAAAAAAGACATGATAGCCATCTAGAAGTTGGCTTCTCACTATGTGAGTTTGAATAGAGAACTATACAAGAGACAAGCGAATGACATCCAACTGAAGTGTTTAAGAAAGGAAGAGGCTCAGAAAGCCATGAAGAAGTACATGGCGGAGTATGTGGACCGCATATGAATGGATTGAATTTTTCTCGTAATATAGTAAGAAAAGGCTTATGTTGGTTGACCATAGAAGTTGACTACGCAAAGTTGGTAAAACATTGTCATGATTTTCAAGCGCACGGTAATTTGAACTATTTGCCTCATACAGAGTTGCACGGGCTGTCAGAGCCGTGGCCTTTCTCAGCATGTGGAATTGATATGATCGGAGAAATTCAACCGCACACATCAAATGGACATCGCTTCATAGTAGTGGCAGTAGACTACTTTTCAAAATGGGTGGAAGCTAAGTCATTTCGTAATGTTACAGCAAAGTAGATGGAAAAGTTCATATCCCGGAACATCATTTGTCGATACGGGATGCCGCATCACGTAGTAACAGACAACGAAGTCTAGTTTCAAGGAGAAACGAAGGCAAAGCTACAGAAGTATGGGATAGGACATCACAAGTCGTGACCGCATGCAAATGGGGCAATTGAGGCAGCCAATAAAACAATAAAGAATATATTAGCCAAAACGACAGAGAACTATAAAGATTGGGCTGACAAACTACCGTACGCCCTGTGGGGGTACATAAATTCTGTGAGAAAAGCAACGGGAGCCACGCTTTACTCTTTATTCTACGGGATGGAAGCAGTACTGCTAGTGGAAGTTGAGATACAGTCCATGCAGGTATTAGCAGAAGAAGAGTTACCTGAACAAGAATGGGCCTCACAGAGATTTGAACAGTTAGCATTGCTCGATGAGAAGAGAATGAAATCTTTACATCATATGCAGTTATACCAGAAGAGGTTGGCTTGGGTATTCAACAAGAAGGTGCGTCCTACCAAGATCAGAAAGTGTGATCTGGTACTTAAGCATTCAAAGCCATCGACAATAGACCCGAGAGGAAAGTTCAGACCCAACTGGAAGGACCCTACGTAGTCAAGAAAGTGATGGGAAACGGGGTAGTGAAACTGTCAGATTTAGAAGGGAACGAGTTCACAGAACCAATCAACTTGGACAGATTGAAGCAATATTTTACCTGAGGAAGAGAAGATCGAACGATCATCGGGAGAACTGGCGGAAGACCTAACCCAACGGAATATGAAATTTCATCTATACATGCATGCATACACGTAACGTACTTGCATTCTCTTTTTGTGTTTTGTTTCATTTTGTATTCACAGGTTTCAAAGAAGAAAAGGAGAAAAGGGAAAATGCAAGCCAACCAGAAGCAATAACATAGCATCATCAGTTTCGGGAATGAATCCCAGGGTTAAGGCCCACATCAGTATCAATTTTGGGAATGAATCCCAGGGTTGAGGCCCACATCAATATCAGTTTCGAGAATGAATCTCAGGGGGTGAAGTCCGCACTATCAGCAGTTGAAACGTAGAATTCCAGTGGAGTGAAAAAAAAAAGAGAGAGAGAGAGAGAGAAGTCCTTGATGGTTAGGCATATGTCCGGTGATGAAATTGTTTGCTGTAGGGTGGCACCTTAGAAACGATAAGTGCGAGATGTTCTCTCATTTGGTATTTTGAATGGTTGATCTCGGCTAGACTCGTGGGCACTTAATTACAGTATCTTATCAGTAGAAGCCTGAGTAGTCGATGAGATGACTAGTTAAAGAGATGGCGGATCAGTGAATGACCGTTTGCTTAGATGTCCATTTTGATTTACTTGTGTTACAATATGTGATATGGTTGGAAACGAAGGGAAAGTCTCTGAAAAGAAAATATAAACCACCTATAACCGATAAGCGTGAAGCTACCCATAGGCGAGTATTAGGACCACCATGAGGAGAAATGCTACCTTAAAGGGTAGGTGTGTTTAAAAAATAAGGAGAGAGACGAAAGAAAAAGAAGACAACCATATCATATTGAGTATGAGGAAGTAATTACAGAGCATGATCAAGACATCTATGTTGGTTAGACCCACTGATCTCGTTCTTCGAGATAAAATCATCGAGTTGGAATACTTAAGGATCAAGCTGTGAAAGAACCTTAGCACACACACACTTGGAGTCTAGTTCAGATCATTTATTCAGACGGTCGGATTTGAGTTGTATCAAGTACTTTGAAGGTTCTCTGGTTTCGACATCAGCCATCCTTTGAGGATGAAAATATGTGCAGCTATCGGAATATCTTGTAAAAGGCAGTATAGTATGTTGGTATGCAACGACACATCATGAGATCTACTCTGACCTGATGAAAGTAGCAAAGATGAGCAAGATAAACTGAGTCTAGGGGCGACCAGCCTACCCCTTTTGTCATACGATAATGGTTCGAGAATGGACCACCTTACAGTAACGGTTCGGGAATGGACCACCTCACAGTAACGGTTCGGGAATGGACCACCTCATAGTAACGGTTCCGGAATGGACCACCTCACAGTAACGGTTCGGGAATGGACCACCTCACAGTAATGGTTCGGGAATAGACCACCTCACAGTAACAGTTCGAGAATGGACCATCTCACAGTAACGGTTCGGGAATGGACCACCTCACAGTAACGGTTCAGGAATGAACCACCACCATATCATCTTAGTCCGGTAGTGATTCCTAGAGATCGCAGCATCTTGTCGGGATGAACCTTGGGGTCGAAGCACCTCACCACCATGTCAACTCAATTCGAAGCAACATGCAAGTCAGGCAGCAGCTGGCGAGCTAGGTAAGTAAAAATGCATTGCATAACTTTGATAGGATTGTCACTGTCATACACTGTACAAGTCCCATCAAAGTGGGGGCGACTGTAGGCACTGTATTTTTGCATAAGTTTCGATGATGAGCCTCGTATGGAGGCACTACCCTTTAAGTTGCGGAAGTCACGGGAAACGGACATCCGAAGGGAAAATTCAGAAATCGATACCTTGTTGGACTTAATTCGTTTGCTTAGCCTCGGGTTCATTCGATGGACCTCTGTTTTAAAATTTATCATTAGCCCAAAAATCCTCGCATCCCACACCAAGCCACACACCAAGCTCACACGCCCATAAGCCATACACCAAGCTCCACACGCCCAAGCCCATTAATTCTCCTCTAAAAATATATCCAACACATTAAACACATGTTAAAATCCAAACAAATCACCTTCCCAATTTTAGTAAATCAAATCCAATCACATTCCTAAATTAAATAAATCAAATCAAATCAAATCCCATAAATCCATTTCCTAAACTAAAACAAATCACCTTCATAAATTGAATAGATCTTTTCCTTATGACACACTAATTAAAAGATACTCCCCATGATTGTATGATTTATTTCCTTACCGTATAAGGACAACCCTAAACCTTTCTTATAAAAAAGAGCACAAACCCAACCTTAAACCCCCTAGCATTCACGCCCAAGACAAAGAGAAGAGCACCCTCCATTGCCGTGAAACACACCCCCCCCTCAATTAGCCCTCACATCCACGCAAATCACATCTTCAATACACCCTTGAATTAACGCCAAATCAGCCCTTAAAAAATCTCAAAATAATCCCCAAATCAGCCATTAAACCACCGCAAAATAGTCCTCAAATCAGCCCCTAAACCACCGTAAAACATTCCCCAAATCAGCCCATAAACTATCGTAAAACAGTCCCCAAATCATCCCCTAAACCACACCAAATACGGCCCCAAACAGCCCCACATTCACGGAAAAAACAGCCTTAAAACAACCCATAAATCACAAAAAAAAAAAAACTGCACTTTAAACACCCCCCCCAAACCACCAAAAAAACTGCACCCTGAAACAAGCCAAAATTAGCAGCAAAAACAACAGTAAAAATAGCAAAAACAGTAGCCCAAAACAGCGAGGCAACGAAGGAAAACATTGAATCGGTGAATCAGAAATGTTATGGAGACTTAACCCTTCCGACGATCACGTAACACACTTTCAAGAGGCGACTTCAAAGATAAGACCTGAGGGCACCCTTTTATTTATTTTCATCCATCTTTTCAGTTATTGATTATTATTTCTTCGCATGCATATTGTTAGTTCATGTGTGTTGTTGTTATTGGATGAATGATTTTGGGCTATCTCTCGTGGTATATCGGATGGAAACTCAAACGTAAATTCCGTAGCCGAATCTGAATGGATGGTAGTGTGGTCTGTACTTGGGATACAACTCCACGTACTACTTGAGAAACACACATATTTCATTTTTTCTAATCTTGAGTCCATTTATCGTTTATTATTTTGCTATTTACTTTCCGCATATTAGTTATTTATGCCGGGATAACGTAATGCGTAAGGGCAAATCACATTCGAAAAGGTTCTCCATTTGATGGATGAAAAGCCTAAGGGCTACCTTTACCACGATGCTTTTGCCGCCCTAGACGTAGTATGTTTGGTTGAACATGAGATATGTTCAATCGAGCATTCGAGGTCCTATACAGATGTTGGCATTGGTCGCATCTCTTTCATTTTTGTTATTCAATTTTTTGTGTCGCATTACTTCACATTTAATTTCAAGCATGATCGCCTCTTTAATTATTTCTTTCACGTTAGAAATTTAATCATCCCTCTTTAATATTATGATTTGACCATTATTATTTATTTATGTTTCCGCATTTATCAATTTAATATATTCAGGAAATTATGTGCTTGCCATTATGTCGATTTACTTTTATGCATGCAAACTTAGATATAGGTCGTATGCAAACTTAGATATAGGTTGTATGCGAACTTAGATATAGGTTATTCTGGTTTGTGTATGCTGCGTAGACTTGGTTATATTATTGCATGAATCAATTCATTACAAGTGACATAAGTAAGGGGTGAATGCGGCATTAAATCATTTTCCAGTTCAAACTGGGTGGCGACTCCATTTTATTCTCCAGTTTAGTCCCCTGTGGGCTACTCCGTACTCCCAACTAGGCCGCGAGCCTGGAACAGCATCACCGATTTCTGTGTCCTAGACAAACGACATATAAAATTAATCTTCCGGTCTAGATAGCGTGAAGGCTCACCTCGGTTCATCTTCATGATCAGTTGAGTGGATGGTGAACTCAGAGCCTTTAACAGGTCCAGTCAACGGGAATATTCCCCAATTGACTCGTGATTGAGTCAAGTTCAGTACCTAGACCTTCATCTGGTCCAGACAACATGTAGACTCGATTCAGTCCTTATTTGGTACCAAATGAGTGAACGCCTCCTAGCCCCTATCGGGTCCAGTCAACGGGAACATTCCCCAATTGACTCATGATTAAGTCAAGTTCAATGTCTGGACCTTCATCTGGTCCACACGACATATATACTCGATTTGTCCCTATTCGGTACCAAACGGGTGAATGATTTCCTGGCCTCCATCAGGTTTAATCGACAGGAACCTTCCCCAATTGACTGATGATTGAGTCAAGTTTAATACTTGGACCTTCATCTAGTCCAGACGATATTTAGACTCGCTTTGGTCCATATTCGGTACCAAATGAATGAATGATTTCCTGGCCCTCATCCGGTCCAGTCGATGGGAACCTTCCCTAATTGACTCATGATTAAGTCAAGTTCAATACTTGGATCTTCATCTGGTCTAGACGACATATAGACTCGATTTGGTCCATAATCGGTACTAAACGAGTGAATGATTTCCTAGCCCCTATTCGGTCCAGTCGATGGGAACCTTCCCCAATTGGCTCATGATTGAGTCAAGTTCAATACATGGACCTTCTTCTGGTCTAGACGACATGTAGACTCGATTTGGTCCTTATTCTATACCAAACGAATTAGAGATCTCCTAGCCCACATCGGGTCCAATCGACAAGGTCCTTCCCCAACAGGCTCATCAATTGAGTTAAGTACCGATCCGAGCCTTCATCTGGTACCAGACGACATGCAAACTTGACTTGGTTCCTATTCGACACCAGTCGAGGGAATGATCTCCCGACCACCATCAGGAGAGTTGAAGACCTGAACCAAACTCGGTCCAGGCAACCTGAAGACTCTATTAGTCCTCTTACCAATCGTATGGAGTTTTTTAAAGAACACCACTCGGTTCTGTTGACTGGGACATGTCAAGGAAAGTTGAAAACTTAGACTACATTCAGCCAGACATGAAGACTTAATTAGTCCTCTGACCAGTCGTATGGAGTATACCCGAGATCATCATCTGATTTTGTTCACGAATGACACCTCATTGACTTACGTCGAGTTAGATTCAAAACTTTTACAACACTGTCTAGGCGACATTGAAGACACTCAATCGCTTCCTGGTCTAGACAACGAAGACTTTCCCATTTTGTTTCAGACGACACGACTAATGAGTACTCTCCAAGCCAATGACTTCTTGACTTAGAAAGTATGGGACAAACTGTACGGGCCAAATTTAGGCTAAAGGCATTTTTGATTTTTACTTCAGGCCCAGCATCTAAGAAGCCCCAATTCCCCTTAACAAATCCCAAAATAGACTCAAGTCTCGTTTACCTTCTCATGCCCATACACAAAAGAAAGGCCCAATATCCATCAATCTAAAGTACCCAGTACTCTTAAAGGAAGCTCATTTTTATAAGCCAATATTGGTTCAAGTTATTTCGTAAGCTTGTATCGAAGTCGTATCCAAGAAATTATCTTACTTAAAAGCATTCTAACCCCTCATGTGCCAATCCACGAAACGTTTAGACTCATAACTACCATCTTCATGGATCATTCGTTTCCAACACCAAACGGACAAGCAATTAAATGCAATAAATGCACATGTTTCTCGAATGTGTATATATAAGAGAAAACGTCTACAAGGAAAAGGCATCATAACTCTCAACTTAGCCTTATTCACTCCAGAGTTCTCAGAACCACCAACCTACCACCCTCACGGCAACCCACGAGGATCTAGGTAATTTTTGACCTTGTTCCTCTTCCAACTGCTTAAATAGCTCATTTTCATTATTGACTTGGGCGGCGAAGTGCCTACGGTATCCACCACGCCGGTGGGTAGACCATCCACGCTCACTCTACCTTTTTTTAGCAGGATATCAAGTGTCCTCAGTACGAAATCTCGATTATAGACCTCGGGTGAAAACTAGCGTCTACACGCGTAGCGCCTAACATCGTGACGCATGTCCCTTTTCTCAAATATCAGTTTAGACATTTCAGTTCCATGATAACATATTAGAGGGAACCCTAAGGATTTCATACCTATATACAACTTCACACTACATCCATGATTTTGAATGGTTTCTTAAGTTAAACATGCTAACATTTTTCATAGAAATCATTTCAGTTGCATCCAGGATCAAAAATAACCTAGTTATATTCGAGCTTAAGGGTAATACATGTTGTTTAGTGAATGAACCTTTTCCCAAACTTATTTCTACTTAGTTACTTTTGATTTAAAACTTACTTTTCAGCACATAGGGTGTTAGCCGAAATGATTTGCAGATATTTTATGATTGAAAAATGTTTTAGAAAGAAATAATTTTTAAAGTATGATTTTGTGACTTTTAGAGGCATATGGGAAACCCACCTCATTTGTAACTTGATACATATATAGAATTGACAGACTCAGAGAACATATGCACATATAGAGTAGGACTAGGAGACGATGATATGTAATGCCCCTAGATCTTAGATTTTAGGGCTAGGGGGACGGTGAGACATAACTCCCATAGACCTTAGATTCTGGGACATAATGATAACATGGATCAACACACCTGACTATAGTTTAGTGGCTTGGGGGATGGCGTGACGTAATGCCCCAATGCGTCAAGTTTTCATCATTTTTTTAGAAACAGATTTTTATAAACAGATTTCTAGAAACATATTTTTCAGAAAAGATAAGTTTTATGAAAGAGTTTTCAGAAAAGATTTCTAGAGTAGTTTTGTAAAAAAGAATTGTGTTTTCAGATAAGAAATAGACTTCAGAAAAATATTATTTTCTTAGAGGATTTTGATTTTTAGAACCATGAATTTTTGAAAGAATTAGTTTTCGTTTCAAACTGTGCATGCACTAGGTCGTTCAAATGATCTAACCCTCACATTCTGTTTTACAGGTTACCCATATGATGAGCTCGAGAATATGGATATTGATGGTAGTCACTAGAGGGTCTCAGTCCATTAGGTCAAGTCAGAGACATAATCAGTAATGGTTGAAGAAAATTCATGTATCATACATTTTGTATAAGTTGAAATTGTGTTTGTTACAAGTCAAGTGTTCATGACAGAGTTACAGAGTGTGATGTTTTGTATACATGATTATAAGTATTTGAGTTGCATTTCATGTTGTTGACTTGGACAAGGTTCCCATGCATGAGTTTATTTTCGAGATGAGATCAGTAGTGATGATCACAATCAGATATTCAGAGGCTCGGAGTGATATATCAGCCTATTCTCTGTCGGTAGCATCTTCTGGAGGGAGATATTACAGTCAGTCCATTAGGATGAGTGCTTGGCTGGTTGTCCACTCCATCACGCCTTACATTTCCACTATTTACTACCATTACAGAACTCTTTATAAAGACTGACTGAGACTCCAATATGACTTTTCTTCAACTTTTTTTTCCTCGGATTATGCCAATAGTTTCATTCAATAATGTAAGGTCATCTTTTCCAAGAACTTGGACTCTTACAACATCAAATTCAATATTTAATCTAATAAGAAACTTATAAATTTTGTCCATTCCATAAATATTTTAATAATGGTAGCATCATCGCTGCATTTCATCTCAATACATTGATCATGATCTCCTTCCATAAATTTTGAAAGATACTAGAGTATTCAGTAATAGATAGGTTACTTTGTTTGGTACTTGAGATTCTAGTCTTTATATCGTTAGATTTGAGCAGTATCACAAACCCTTAAATACGTTTGTCTATAAAATTCCCAGATATCCTTTGTCGTTCCTAATAACATCCAGGTATCACTAACTTCAGGCGTCATCGAGTTCCATAGCCATGACATCACCATAGAGTCGACTTCATCTCAGGTGTCATACTTCGGATCTCCTGGTGTAGGACCCTTACTAGTGAGATGACCCAATCTGCCATTCTCTTTCAGAAAAGTGCGAACAAACTGAGACCATTTAAGATAAATTTTTCTATTCAACCTATAACTTGGTTAAATATCTTGCAAATCTCTAACTAGAATCAAGCTAGGTATTTCTGCTGCTTGAATTTCATATTTATTTGAGGTTTTGATTGCATTTGAAATAATGAATGATGAGAATAAAAAAGTCTTGGGAAAAAAAATTCAGCAATGAATTCTGAAAATGAATATCCCAAAGATCCAATTTAATGATGATATAATGTGAAGAAATTAGTTAATTTCATTCATGAATAAATCATGACAATTCTAGGCTAATATATACATTACAGCAAAGGAAACTAGCCTAAATCAAATCACTATAAATCAGTGATTGACTAATAATTCAATATTTATAACTTTCCTAATTAATCTCAGCCAACTCATTCAAGCCATGTATAGGTTGTCTTTGACAGAATCCTCTTCAGAACATGTAGTATGGGAAGTCTCGTGCGTTGTGGACCCGCAAATTAATTTGCACCTGCAAATTAATTTGCATCATTACTTAAAAGACATTTTAATGGGGATATTTTTTTTTTGATATTCTAATGACTTTTATACTTCAAGTAGTTGTACATTTTAGAGAGAGACTAGAATGTACAACTGCTTAAAGCAAGAATGTCACAAAAAAATATTTCCCTAATTGTATTACTTTCTTGTATTTATACCTTTAGCTATTAATCATCTTGACAATACGAAAATAGTTTTTAAATGGGCAAATTTTGTTGTAGAAGTGGGACTGGTCAAATTATATGCGGGTACATAAATTGCTTCCTCCGCCCTTCATCCTCTAGATAGGATAATTTTTTTTAGTAGTATCATTATATAAATGACATGATACCACTAATTAATAAGTATATAATATGTGAAGTTGTACTAAATATAACTATCATTTATTTAATTATTTTTTATTATTTTAATAGGGTGTGAATATATAGTTGGATTGTTACATGAGTGATGTGATTATCACATGTTTATAGTAAAATTATTCGCTCGATAATTAGAGTGCAAGGGCAAGACTTTTGAAATTTTGAGAGTTTTTTGTTTGTCAAAGTTAATTGGGAAATAAGGATTTGTACTCATTAGAATAGATGATAAAAATTCTTTTGGATATAGGGATTATGGTTCGTGATACGTTAGGACTGAATAAGATGATATATATATATATATATATATATATATATATATATATTTATATCTATTAGTTATATGAGTTAGATATAAGTATTAGCATCTTTTTTTAATAAATATAAAATCCTTATATAAATGGAGATTTGTATGAGAACCCAATACATTATGACCGGATACATGTGAAATTTTCACACCCATTATTTAACAAACTAGATATAAATATTAATATCTTTGTATCATATTGATCTGCTACCATCTCGATTCCTTACTCATCAGTAAGCACAAACCTCTTTGGGGAAAATCCACGTCTGTGTACGGATTCGAATCTGTCTGTATTGAGCGCCCAATAAATAAAAAGTGTTTTAAATGAAAGTAAGAAGGAAAAAAAGGAAAGAAATTAAAAAGGGATAATAATATTTTACGTCATAAAAGTTGTGGGATAATAATATTTTACGTCCTAAAAGTTGTGTTGTTTTTACACTTAAGTCATAAAAGAATTTTTTATTATTTTTGAGTCCTATAAGTGAATAAGTTTTTTTTAAGTCGTATTTTGTTAACTTTAATAGATTTGTTGACGTGACATGATGAAATGACACTTCAACACAAGCTTTAAATTAATCAGCTGCCACGTTGGTTTGGGATAACAACTTATGAGTTCCTAAAAGTTAAGTTGTTTTACACTTAAGTCTCCAAAGAAATTTTTATTTATAATTAAGCCCTATTCGTGAATAATTTTTATCTTTTAAGTTCTAATATGTTAACTTTAATAGACATGCTGACGTGACATAACAAAATAATACTTCAGCACAAATATTAAATCAGTCAATACATACTTTTCAGTCAACACATACTTTGGCATACTTGTATGCTTATTAGCAAAATGGTTCCTTCATATCAACTGAAGGAAGATCCATGCTCATTTTAAAACTCTATAAAAAAATTATCTCAATATTTATTACATTGTTTGTATTATCCGTATCGATATTACCATATTCATCTGATGTGATCCCAAACCCCGACCTAAAAGATGACAATCTTTGGATTTGTCATGGTGCAAATTTAACTATTGCAGGGGAAATCGCCTCAAAACTTCTTCCAGTCAAACTAAGTAGTTTAATGCTTGTGCTGAAGTATCGTTTCGTTATGCCACGTCAGCAGGTCCGTTATAGTTAACAAATTATGACTTAAAAGAAAAAAAGTTATTCAATTGTAAGAATTAATTATAAACAAAATTTTCTTTTAGAACTTAAGTATAAACACAACACAACTTTTAGGATTTCAGATATTGTTATCTCAAAGTAGCATGACAGCTATTTGATTTGTGATGAAATGTCGTTCTATCATACCACGTCAGTAGGTTTGTTAGAGTTAACGGAGTGGACTTTAAAAAAACTTATTCACTTATAAGGCTTAATAAAAAAAAATTTTTTTTAAGATTTAAGTGTAAAAACATCACAATTTGTAGGACTTAATACACTATAATCCCAAATTAAAATTGGGAAAAATATAAAAATCTTGCACGCGCCACGCATGTTGGCGTCACCAAGAAAAACGTGATGGTTAAAACTTAAAACCAAACCTAAATTAGCAAATAAAAAAGAAATAGATAATAAAAAATCCGAAAAAAAAAAAGCCAAACGCGCCGAGAAGAAACAAAGAAGAGAGGCAAGTGAGTTAAGCGAGTGGAATTTGGGAGGAAAAAAATTTATCCAGAGATCCCCCCTGATCGCGCTTGGCGAGTGAACTCAAAACCCTAAATCGCCCGCCCACTCGCCTCATCCCCACTCGCTCCAATTTCGTTTATTTAATGAAAGATCAAACGATGATTTCATTTTGAGGTTCCAACTCCTCCCCTCTTCTCTCTCTCGGATCGAATCATAGTTTCGTGTTTTAGAGTGCTATTACCTTTAGATTAGCTTCTTCATCACGTCTCTTTTGATTTTCCGTTATGTTTGTTAGCTGGATAACGGCCGAAAGGACAAGTTTCAAAATTTTGATTTTGATTTTTTTTTAATCTTCATTTACCATATAACCGCGATGATGTGCAGCTCTTTTGTGATTACTAATTTACAAAACCATGATTTGCTTGTTAATTTGTATTAGTGCTTGTTGCCTATGTTAGTTTGATTAATAAGCTTTGTGGGTGTAATTAGGTTTTGGTTGGGGTATGATTCAGAAAATTAGGGTTTGTGAATAGTGAATCAGTGATGGAATTTTTTTTTTTTTTTGGGGGGTTGATTTTGGCAGCTAAAAGCTTTTCATGTTGTTTAAAGATATAATGACAGGTGACTTAACTGCTTATGAATGCAATTCAGGTGTTTGATGTGGCAGCCCTAGAATGACTTGTTTATGTGGTGAGGTAGTTTTGGAATAAGTATAACTAGGTGTTGTGTATTAAAGTATACTGAAGAAGAGAATGAGAAATATTTTGATTTTATAAAATTTGAGTATCAGGCTTAGTTGGCAAGTATGGTAAGTGAAATATAACTCTGTGGTTATCCTTTAAACAAGTTTAGCACTTTATCTTATATCTATATTTGTTGCATAATATAACTTATATACTATTCTAATTATAGGAGCTCGATTTCAGGTAGCATTGTACATGATCTGCTGCATAGAGTGGATTTCCTTGATGGAAATAGGGCTTGGACACCTTTTTGTTGAAATGTGGTAAGGTTGGAGAGGGGCCAAAATTTGGTAGATGATATGATGAGTGGTCAAGACAATTTGCACGGTGCTGGTGGTGGCATGAGTGAAAATATGATTGATGTTGTCGATGCTGTATATAGTGGAGATGTGGTAGTTGATTCTTCTAAAATGTCTGTGGTGGGGTTTGAAGGGGAATTAAATATTGAGCCCCGTAAAGGCATTGAATTTGATTCACATGAGGCAGCCTACTCATTTTACCAAGAATATGCGAAGTCTATGGGATTTACCACTTCGATTAAAAATAGTAGGCGCTCAAAGAAATCTAAAGAATTTATTGATGCCAAATTTGCATGTTCCAGATATGGGGTCACGCCAGAATCAGATAGTGGTAGCAGTCGACGATCAAGTGTGAAAAAGACAGACTGTAAAGCCAGCATGCATGTGAAGAGGAGGGCAGATGGGAAGTGGATTATTCATGAATTCATAAAGGAGCATAATCATGAGCTTTTACCAGCACTGGCATACCATTTTCAAATTAATAGAAATTTAGCTGAAAAGAATAATATTGACATTTTGCATGTTGTTAGCGAACGAACAAGAAAGACATATGTTGAGATGTCTAGACAATCTGGTGGGTGTCAAAATGCTGGGTTTTCAAGTGACATGAATAATCAATTTGATAAAGGCCGGTACTTGTCTTTGGATGAAGGAGATGCTCAAGTTTTGCTAGAGTATTTTAAGCGTATCAAGAAGGATAACCCCAGGTTTTTCTATGCAATTGATTTGAATGAAGAGCAGCGCCTGAGAAATTTGTTTTGGGTTGATGCTAAAAGTAGGGATGATTATATCTATTTTAATGATGTTGTTTCTTTTGATACTTTTTATGTCAATATGAATGACAAATTCCCTTTTTCTCCTTTTGTTGGAGTGAATCATCACTGCCAGCCTATGTTGCTTGGATGTGCATTCATTGCCGATGCGAGTAAGTCTACTTTTATATGGTTGATGAAGTCATGGCTTAGAGCAATGGGTGGACGAGCTCCCAAGGTTATAATCTCTGATCAAAATAAATTCTTGAAAACTGCAATAGAAGAAGTCTTGCCAAATACACGGCATTGCTTTGCACTTTGGAATATATTAGAAAAGATTCCTGAAACTCTTGCTCATGTAATCAAGCACCATGAGAATTTTTTATCAAAATTCCACAAGTGCATTTCAAAATCATGGACCGATGAGCAGTTTGATATGAGATGGTGGAAAATGATATCTCATTTTGAGCTTCACGATGATGAATGGGTTCAATCTTTGTATGAAGATCGTAAAAGGTGGGTGCCTACTTACCTGGGGGATACCTTTTTGGCAGGAATGTCTACAACTCAGCGTTCAGAAAGTATGAACTCTTTCTTCGATAAATACATCCATAAGAAAATTACTTTGAAAGAGTTTGTGAAACAATATGGTAACATTCTACAGAATAGGTATGAAGAGGAAGCTGTTGCAGATTTTGATACGTGGCACAAGCAGCCAGCTTTAAAATCTCCGTCACCTTGGGAAAAGCAAATGTCAACAGTTTTCACACATACGATATTTAAGAAATTCCAAGTTGAGGTTTTGGGTGTAGTTGGCTGCCATCCGAAAAAATCTGGTGAAGATGGAAACATTGTAACATATATAGTTCAAGACTGTGAAAAGGATGAAGACTTTATGGTTAGCTGGAATGAATTGAAGTCAGAGGTCTCATGTTTCTGCCGTCTCTTTGAATACAAAGGGTTTCTTTGTAGACATGCATTGATTGTTCTTCAGATTTGTGGTCTTTCGAGTATCCCACCTCATTATATTTTGAAAAGGTGGACAAAAGATGCAAAGAGCAGGCAGTTAATATCTGAAGGTGCAGAATGGTTGCAGAGTAGGGTGCAACGTTACAATGATCTATGCAAACGAGCCATTGAATTGAGTGAAGAAGGATCATTATCTGATGATAATTACAGTATTGTTTTTCGTGCACTAGTAGAAGGGCTGAAAAATTGTGTGAATGTGAACAATTCTAACAGTAGTGTTTTGGAATGTAGTAGCCATATGCAAGGTCTTCGAGAAGCAGACGAAATAAATCAAGGAAGCATTGCTACCAAGTCAAATAAGAAAAAGAATACAATTAGGAAGAGGAAGGTTAGTTCTGGATCCAAATTTGTTAATTGTTAATTTTTTAATTTTTATTTTTTGTTAATGGTTTCACTGTAACTACTGCCACTGTGTTGCAACTGAAAAAAAATTGAAACAGGAATAATATTGAACCATGTTCCATTATTTCAGGTACAATCAGAGCCGGATGTTTGTCTTGTTGAGGCACAAGAAAGCTTGCAGCAAATGGTTCGTTCCATCTCAGTTTTAGTCATGATGTAATTGTTATTTTCATCTGATGCAGTTACAAATGACGTAGCGGTTCCGTTTACTTGTCTATCTAGTTTGTATTTAAGAACATTTCAGACTGTATCGTAACTAGTAAATTCCGAAGTGTGTCAGATACATAGTTCTTTCTCTGAAATATAACAGGTTCTGAATCTGCCTGAGTATGATTCTGATTATCTTAATCTTGTAATTTGTTTCTCCGCCAGTGTGATATGTTGGATCATAATATCTTAATTTGGCTTTAATGCTCGTAGGATAATCTAACTTATGATGGGATCACCCTTAATGGTTTTTATGGTTCTCAGCAGAATGTGCAAGGCCTGGTATAACAATTTTTACTAGTTTGACTATTATTTAACAAACTTTGCTGTGCGGTTTCCTGAATAAAATTTAGTCTCAGATCTATTGATATTGACCGGATCTGATTGCAGGTACAGTTAAATCTAATGGAGCCACCTCATGATGGGTACTATGTTAATCATCAGAGCTTGCAGGGGCTGGTAAGTACTGCTTGAGTTAATGATGATAAGATGTATTTTTAAGGAACAACTACATGACTGTTTCGTGAAAACTTGACTTGTTTGTGTATCCGTAGGGTCAGTTGAACTTGATAACACCCAGCCATGATGGTCTTTTTGGGTCTCAACAAAGCATGCATGGGCTGGTATGGTTGTTTAAAAATCGAGACTAGTGACATGAAGATAAATTTAATAATGAGAATCAATGTAAATGCTGAAAATTTCCCTAATTATGCTTCTGTTGATGTAGGGACAATTGGATTTCCGACCTTCAACTAGCTTCAGCTATGGTCTGCAGGTTGGTCCAGAAGACAAGGTATTTGCACATAGCAAACGTGTATAAGTGGCACTTCCTAATAGTATTCATTTCATGTTGCCTAATCTGCAGGATGAGTCCCATTTGAGACCTACACAGTTACATGGCAATGCTCCAAGACATCCATAGAGAAGAAACACCTTGATCTGTGATTTGACGGGTGCGAAAATTGATTAAAACCTTGATTAACGGCTGCTGAAGATTAGTACTCAAGTAGAGCAGAATTATTCAATCAGAGGTTCTTAATTAGAATTGACATTAGATATGCCAACCCCAATGGTCTCACTTTGTGCATTGAGTTCTACTAGGTGGTGTCAATACTCAATAGGAAGACACGTTGAGTGTTTTGCATCAGTTCTACTGATCCTACTTAACTGCAAAACCAATGTCGCGACTCCATTGGGAAAACAAGACTTCTGCTCTCCTGAGGTGCAGGTTTGTTGGTTTGGTGGGAATGAAATTAAGAAATGCACTTGTCCTGTGCACGTCATCATTTTATTTGTAGAAGTGCCTGTAGTAATCTCTCTGTGTGAATGATCTTGTTGAATTCTTATGTATGTCATTTTACTGTTTAGCAATGCGAAAATGCTTATTTCAAAACTGTTCATGATTATTTTTATGCTGCTTTGGAGAAATTACGTAGATTAAACACAGATGATGGCTGTGAATCCTCTTCTAGGTGTGTCGATTATGTCACATATGTCAGGTTTTCCCAAAATATTTTCCCCTTTTGTTTGCATCATTTTGACAAAAATAATGAAAACAAACGGTCTGAGAGTTATTTCAAAGTTAAAAAATCTGGGGCCTTATTCCTGCATCCTCATCTTGAGCTTTTGTTGGGCCTAAGGAATCCAAGTGTCACATCTTATAAATATCGGTTTTCCCAGTTCCTTTGACTTTTTTTGGTTCAGATATTCGAAATTCAAACTCTTGCACTCTCTGTTGTGAAATCCTTACTCTATGACATCCTTAGATCCAATTACAAAGCTACTCTACTAAAACGGCTTTTCATCCTCTTCCTCTAATAGGGTTCAAAGACTTAGAGACGACATTGATGTCCCTCAGGACATCTACTTGCAACCCATTCCCGAGGGCCAGTCCTATTGGGAGACCGACCCCTCCGCCATCACTTACGATGGTATCGTCCTTGGGGAGTATCACATTCAGATCCTGCAATTCCCCCTTCATCCCTAGCTCCACTACATTTGCGTGCTCTGCAATCTACACTTGATGCAGCTGAACCCGAACACCATTCGATGGATCACGGACTTTATTATCTTCTCGATAGTCAATGATTCGTGCCTGTCCACCAACGACTTCTACAACATTTTCTCCGTGACGAAGGCTGGGTCTGCCGACGGGGTGAATATGTATAACTTCACCCTCAGAAAGTCTACTATTATGTTCACGGAGCTACCTCAAAGACTGGTCGTCTAAGTTGGCGGTGACTGGCAACTGGCAGTGTAACATCCCGCCTAAGCCAGGATGCTACCGACAGGAGACAGGCTAATCCTGACTCCATAAGCCTTCGACTCTGACAAAATTTTGGCATGACCTTTGCTAAAACGAGCAACCTGGATCAATGTCCAGCACCTCAATACAACCTATAGGGCCCGACATATTATAATCACTAAAACCATGAACTCAAAATACAATTCAACTGGGCTCCATGCCCGAAAGTACGTACAAACAAAAACTTTTACAAACTTGACTTATACAACTTAACTCTTTACAAGCTTAATTACTTTACAAACTCAACTCTTTACAACTAATTTATACCAGTTGACTCTAATATTCCCAAGACCCCGGTGACTGGCTGACTGCAACGCTGCTATTCGACTCCTTAATCTCTGATATTTGTGGTTGACCGATCAGGTCACCGTCCTGCAAAACTTAAACAAACTGTTGTGGTACTCTGATATCTCAAACTTACTTACTTACTTACCCTTTGCTAAACCAGTTAGGTTATTTATCATACTTATCTTTCTTTTATTTCATTGAAATATCATCAAATCGGATTAAATAAACATTCTTTCTATTAACCATCCAACAGACTGAAATCAACCATATAAATATGTATATGAAACCACATAATCATACGCTAATATTTTACCAATTGTTCATTCTATGTAAATGTATAATACACACATGCATCAATCACAAATATACAAATGTAATCATGCTATCATGCTTCAATGTCAACTATATGCATCTCGTATGTTATGTATGATCTATACTTTACTTAACATATTATGCTCTTAGAAATGCTTTTTCCTAAAAACTGTAACTGAAACTGTAAACTATTCTTGAAACTATAATCTGCATCTAAAAATTGAAAACTGTATCTCGAAACTGTAAGCTGTATCTAAAGATTGAAAATCTGAACACCTGAAAACTGTAAACTGAAAAACTGGTTTTTAAATTCTGTTTTCTGAAATCTCATACTGAAAAGCTGAAACCTGGAAACTGAAAATCTGAAAACTGAAACTGCTCTACGTACAGGAAAACGACTCAACTGGACGTCACTATACACCCAGGAAAACGACTCAACCGGGTGCCTCTGAAACTGGTGGTGCCCTACGCCCAGGAAAACAACTCAACTAGACATAACTACCACTAGAGTCCAGGTACAAGAACCTAAGTCGTCATCCTGACTCTCTACATGTGCACATGTTTCTAAATCCGTCAATTCCGAATAGTATCTCAAGTTACATACTGGGGTGAGGTTTTACCTCATGCCCCGAAAAACATAAAACAATAATATGTATCTCAAAACTGTGAAAGATTTTCTGAAATACATTTCTTTCAAAACATCTAAACTTTTCCTTTAAAACACTTTTAAATTCCAAAACATTTCTAGCTTCTTTATCCATTTTTGAAAATCGTAAAACGCATATAGGCGAATTCATTCCCCATGATTTCACTCATCCTAATCATATGCTTATCCATATTAATATGTATGTACATGCATATGTTCGTAAGTTTCTTCAACTAAATGATTTGTGTATTCTATTATCAATATACTTCACACGTAGGTGAAAATATTTGCTTATAATATCAATCGTCATAATCTAATAAGCATACACAAGCCAATATACTTTTCCTATTCAAACTTATCAAGCTCAAATGCTATAAATGCTCTCATTTACAATTCACTATTTCCAACTCAAGAATACCATTCATGCTTTACTTACTTTTTCATCATTTGAGCTTAGCTTTCTTTAATGACAATTAATGTCAACAGCCCAAAAAACAATCTGACTAATAATTTATATTCAATATATTCTACTTAACTACATAAACAATTACATGACTCAATACACATATTCAACTTATTCAAAGAGAAAATCAAATTGAACTTTAAACTTGACAAAGCTTGTTGAATTTAAATATCAAATATCTCGCAATATATTGTTCACACTTTCATAAATTATAAAAACTTCTAAATCACTTACATATACTTATTAATATACACAATTCTAATTAAATACGCATGTAATATCTTTATCTTCTTTTCAAATCATTTAATTTACTTAGAGGCTTACAGTATACATAAACTATTCATTTATTTACTCACATAACCATGCTTTCCAATAGTCAACTATCACATGTCAACGATTATAACTCATAACACATTACTCATACATATACACTTTTGTACTAACTTATCATTTCATACCCTCGAAAATGTTAAAGTTTATGTTTATACTTAACCAATGACTCCGTGTTTTTGCTTCTTCGTTTACACACTTTCCTACTAAATTGGTCAACACATAAATTCGACTTGAATTTCTATTTTATTTCAATCCATACTTCATAAGCATACTCATATATCTATACTAATATTTGGTTTCTATAAACATTAATTAAACACATTACAATCTCTACTATTATGTCAACTATCACGAACGATCGGATTCAAGTCTCAATTTCAAAATCAAATTAACTTTTATGACATAGTTCATATATATAAACCCTTATTCCAGTTATTTCATATATATATATATATACACACACACACACACATACACACACAAACATATATGTAATCTCCCCACTACCCTAGGGTGTTTCTACAAACAACCTCAACCCATCCAACTCTAC